>JAAAKL020006762.1:0-17639 GCA_010016065.2 Carybdea cf. marsupialis auct. non (Linnaeus, 1758) | reverse complement strand
GAAATAGCAAATACTACACATACACACACATAGATATGTATATATATATATATATATATATATTAATTAAGTATTGAGTATATACATATATAATAGAAAGACATAGTACATTCTGACGAGGATCATATGGAAACGTGTAAGATAATAATGTATTTTCTGAGCTCTATTTATATTTATACGCATACTTAATAAAAACACTGTATATCTGTTCCAAACCCATCAGTAGTTGATTTTCCACATTATTAAGATTTATAAAAATATCTGACGAAAAATCAATTGAAACGTCAAAGTTGTTAATTTTCTGAAACTCTCTCCATATCCATACATGTATGTGTGCTATGTCTCTATAATCTTTAAGCATCTTTTGTATGTATATAGGAAACGAAAGCCGTTAATGTATATGCAGTGAAAGAGTTTAGCAAAGAATTGATCAAGAGTTTTTCCTGTAAACTCGACTGCAGTTTCAGAGAGTGCGATCGGTTGCATACCGCGTTCCATATTTCCACATGTCAAGTTCTTAATGTGTTTGAAGGAAACATGTTCCGAGTTTTATACCTACGTCAAATCTCCTCCTGGATCGCCTCTTGAAAGCTTTTGGACGTGGAGGTCTCGTGACATGAGCTTCATTAGCAAAGAAACAAAGAATATCCCCATAGAACCTATTGATGGGAGGCTATTACGACTTCAACGGCATTATCTCAGAAGCATTGTTCATATTTCCTTTCGTGGCTGAATGCAAAAATGTGCAATTAGTAGGCTCGGCAAGTTTGGAATATAATTCAAAGACCTTCAAACTGTCCGGTGGAGCCAAATATCAAATCATCCGCTTCCACTATTTGAACAAGACAAAGCAACAAGTGACAGGGGTTTTGTTCTCACAACAACACTACTGACGTTCTCCAAGGTTTTACAGAAAACACAGCTTTGCCGGCCCGCAACTTCATAAACTGGAAGACAATAGCCAAAAAGCTGAAGTGGGAAGAACAACAAACACAGAGGGGGCGATTAGGCCAAGAAAACAAACAGCTGCGTTTTAAAATTATGACTACCTGCGCCGCTTACATAGAGAATTGCCAGTAACATTGCAATAAAATGCTATGCCTTATCCGTGCAAGGATTGTGATCTCCGACAAACGCACGTCAAATCCACCCAAGTAAACATCTATTTGGAAGACAGTTGTCTAATCCATGTCACGCGATCACGACAGAACTACCACTTTCTGTGCTCTGAATAACGCGTTCAAACAAGAGTGAATGCGATCATAGCTTCGCCGCTCATGTCAAAAGGAAGAATAGTGCATCTTCGCACTAACGCCAAAAGAACCTTGTCCAGTCCAATATTTGATTGGCTAAGACGCTCAATGATCCTGATCACTCCATAACAACATCGTCGCTTCTGTGATTTTGACTCATTCATCTTCCACCTGCATTCCTCAACTAGCATTTGTGTTAAGTGGTTCAGGAGTGTGTATAATGGCAAGATCACTCAAGTGCATATCACCTTTTTTGGTTGGTCACATAACAGTTTTGAAAACAGTTCTTGCACTTTAAAGTTTTATGACGCTTGTATTACAGTAGGCTAGTATTACACTTTAAAAAGTTTGTTGGTGATACAAAACCATAATACTGCACAAAATAACGAAAACGTTTTAGTACTGAAAAGTTGTTTTCATCTGACACTCCTCAGGGTACAAAATCGTCAGAATTGGAACTGAGAAGTAATCAATGAAACTTATACCCAACTGTGCTCTGTTAGTAACCAATCAGAAGTTTAACTGCTAGATTAGTGTTGTTTTGGCCAATAAATGTCTGTGTAACTGTAAGGTATAACTTGATAAAGTCATGTTTCAAAGCCAAGCAAACATTTTATGGTATCTTGTTATTGAGAACCTGTATGAAAGGGCCTCCTCTTTCTGTAGCATATTTATAATGAAACATCACAGAAAGAAATCTGGCTTTGATTGCCACCTTAAAACACAAGTTTGGACAACGAGGCAGGAGGTAGTTATTTACCAAACCTTTTCTCAAGTGTCATGACTACCCGCAGAGAGAAGAAACAATGTATCATCATTCAATAACGGTACCGACTTCGGTTCTAATTGCCATGCCGTCCGGATACTATTATTTACGACAATTGATAACTAAAAGATATGGGCTGCTTGTTACTGCGACAGCTTTGTGTTATTATTATATTAAGCTTGTGGTTTCATTGTGGAGCCTTTCTGTACGACTTGTTTCAGTTTCACCACGATATAAGGGCAAACTACCACAATGGTAAAAGGATGCGGTAAGCACTGAGTGATGAACTGGTGCCTCTTACATGAATTCCATCACTTATACGAGAAGTTAAGAAAAACAGTGCGAATATAATCAAACACAGAAAGTAGATAGGATATCACTAGTTACATTCAGAATTATTCTCGCCAACTGCACTTTCCAGGATAGTTAGTAATTTTGAGACTCGTTTTTGTCAAGCTTTCAATACAGTCTCCTGCTATGTAAAAACAGAGGAACATTTTACTGGTAACAGCGTATATTAGCAACTACTAAAAATACAACAATCTTTGAGGAGTAACCCACTTCTTACACCTTTCAGTAGAGTATCATTCTACATATGTATCATAGCTATATATCTCTTCTTCATGACAAATTTATCGAAATCAATTAAAATAGAGGCATATAAAAATCTATATAATACACATCTTCGTCAAAATAACGGCTTCAGGTCAAAACCTTACTTTGAAAATAATGCAACTTCGACAATAATACCCTGCGTAATGATTACTAATATGAGAGATACAGTTTTCTATGTAACACTTCTATTAAGTATCAAATGTTTTTGCAAATTTTACAAATAAAACTATTTCGTTCCCTACTGATTTAATATCAGTAATTCTAAACGTAGCCCTATACAAGTTATTCAAGTATTTGTCAGTTTTAGAAACAGTTATCCCCATTGTTACTGGACTGAAAGGTTGTTTTTATTCGGAGACAAGCTGTTTTTAAAATACAACCCTTACTTTCAAAATGCTACTGCTTACCATTTATATCGCATATATAAACTGAATCACACGCCTTGTCACACGCATTAATGCATACAACTAACCACATTACACAGCTGTAGGTGAGCAGACTGGATGAGCTGGCATTCGGGAAGATTCGTTCTGTTCTCTGAAAATCTAAAGGTTGGAACATGAGTGAGGCTCTAGCGGTCATCCTAGTCCAAGGTCTAACTCGAGTGTTGCCAAAGCGATGGCCTAAAGTAGATCTTAAACTATTGTTTCTGACTGCTCTGTGTCGGAATGGGAACAAACCGCCAATTGGCTGCTTTCTTAAATGGAAAGGACGACAGAAATCCATTGTTGGCGACTTGAGTGATAAAGCAGAAACTTTTAATTTTAAACTTTACCAGAAAGTACATCATTATGCACTTTAAGCTCATCGATGCATGACTAATCTGGAAACGCTGATATAGCTGAGAAACTGAGGAACGAGGGAAGAATTAGATGAGCTGACGTACTTGGTACGTATTTTTAATATAGCTTCATTTCAAGATCTTTGTGGAATCAAGATATCCCTTGATTCAATACAGAATCCATTACAACGTACGATTAAGGACTAATCAATGAATTCATTTCACGTATCCCATGACGGGCGCAACTTCAAGGTCTCAAACATGCCACAGCTGTTTCAAACTATGAAAACTTTCAACATCGACTGTTTCGCAAATTACCACGTGTTTACCTTAATTTGACATTCGTAAATAATGTTGAGAGAAGTTAGAAGAAGGTTTGAAATATTTGACGGAATTGAGAGCAAATGCTTTCAAACGTATTTGGGACGAAGGTTGCAGTAGTAACAACAACAGAGAAAAACAGACTAGTGGCGCTTTCGAAGTGCTATATCTAAGAACTGTGTTATGTCTAAAAAGACTACACAATTGACTGCGAAATATCTTCATTTGTGCACCACGAGAGCTGCGAATGACAATTGTAGACACAATCTTAGAGGAAAACCCGAAGTAATTTGTCTATAAACGCATAAATTAACGAATAAATTAACTACTTCCATGCTGCAAACAAAACTTTCCATGATCACGACTAAGAATGCGGCCTCCCAAAAGATGGGCTGATTGCATTAGAACATACACGATTTCCCATATAAACTGCAAAAGGGAGTGCAAAAGACTGGTGAAGGTGGACGAAAACAGCACAAGGCCCCAGAACATCAGAGTAAGTGTGCTGTTGCACCGTTTTCAGAGATATTAATCACAAGGCTTTTTAGACATTTTCGCTCTCGCAGCTTTACGTTCATTACCAAAGGACGTGTTGAGTGTTAAGAAGCAAAAGGTACTTTATTGTGTGTACTGAAACTTTGGTCAATCTTTCATACGAAACGGAAGTATCCAACTTCCATACTCCACAATGCTTCTTGTTTGAAGTTTCGCAATTTGCAAGAGAAGTCCTAAGTTGTATCTGAAAAAACTCCATGCCACCTCGACAAATCTTCTATTAAATGTTAAACAGCTGCTAAAAATGCTTTTGATGTATTTCACAGCTGATGAGCAAACGCCCACAGTGCCGAAAAGATCAAAACTTGCAATCAGAAGATGTAGCATTTAACTTATACGAGACATGCCGATAATGGAAGCAAAGGTTGTCGTTTGTAAATAGACAATGCTCTCGTGTCACTACCAACATCAAAAGTTTCCGTGTTGAAATTAGCAAATTTTGTAACTTAATCCG
The DNA here is from genome assembly GCA_010016065.2 of Carybdea cf. marsupialis auct. non (Linnaeus, 1758). Classification (NCBI taxonomy): domain Eukaryota; kingdom Metazoa; phylum Cnidaria; class Cubozoa; order Carybdeida; family Carybdeidae; genus Carybdea; species Carybdea cf. marsupialis auct. non (Linnaeus, 1758). Next base: position 12,894 of record JAAAKL020006762.1, on the reverse strand, counting down.
AAAATTCATACGCAAAAAATGACTACCGATGACAATTCCTCCACAATAATACTGTGTCAATCCAGACGTGTATATAAAAATGTTCTGATGCCCAGACACGTGACAGTATTCTAAAAAATTCATGGGTCCGTCGTTGTTCCCGTCTAAATGAGGCATTTGAAGAGGTAAGTGCCCTATCTCAAGTGTACACTGACACCCCTAAAAATAAACTTTTTCTTACGACCAATGGTCAAAGACTTAATACAGAAAAGGCTTTCATGGGTTGTACTTATATTACACCAATCAGCCAAAAATAATTTCCTAACTTGAAGAGATGAATCGCTTAACACGACTTTCAATTTAGTCAACTTCAGCTGATTCCATGATCTAAATACTAAACCTGAGCTGTTATGAAATAACGAATCCGGAATGCTGTATGTTACAAAGCTCTATCTTTTCTGTTCCCAGGACGGACGCAGGAACTGCCCTAAATCAAAAATCAACCTCAGTAGCTTCGTGGCAATGCAAGAAAGCAGTCAGCCTGGATAGAAAACAACTCGTCAAGGTCCCTACCAAATTGCTTACGCGCCTAGTTAAAGTTGCAGTCTCTTAATCATAAGCTGCTAATGAGCAATTTCTCCGTTGTTGAAAGTACCTTCTTAGTTGGAAAATCCTTCAATACAAAGTTAAAATTACAAGCAGTCTCAATGGTAATTAGGACATAAAAGGAAAACGTCTCTCGACAGCAACAATGACATTGCACATGCGCAAAGGCACTTCGTAGTTTTCTTATTTAAACAATTGCAGACTTCCTAATTGGTGGCAAGTGATGAACTATTCAGAACAGAAGACTTTGTTTGAAATGTCCAATTCCTTAATTGTTTCATGTGGTTAGACAGTTGGTATCAATTTGGAACAACAATTAGCCGTTTTTACATTCTCTCAGCGTGTTCTCGAGTCTGATCACGCCAAATTCTGTGCCTCTTCCAACTCGAAGATAACACTACATTAACAGTGGCAACTAGTTTCTTCCTATCAACTCATATGTTTCAGTGCTTACCGATACGGACTGCAAAAATACTAAAAACCTCGCAGTGGTCTTAGTACTTTAAATTCTTCCTTTCCCTAATGCTGAAAGCCACATGTATTTACGTGACAGACGCCCTTATTCGACAGGTAACCTAAAACATTAAATTATAACTGAGTGGTTTCTTCCTTTCTACGATTACAAAGGAGTAAGGTGGCAAAGCAGCAACTGCACCCCGCTTACGTTGGACTCTTTCATTTTCTATGCGTTTCTTCCTAAACATTGCCATCTCATCGTTTCCTTTAATTTACGTAAAACTTCCTTTAGATAAACCGATAAAACGCTTAGTATAACTTTAGGAATTAAACTTTTTCATACCTATGGTTTCGATCTTGATTTGTCCTTTAACCATCGGTAATGTGTTTTATTCTCCATATTGCACGACGCAGTCAGTACCTGCCCCTTACATGAGTAATCCCCCCATGACAAGTATTTGTCTCTGCATTTGCTAAAATATGGAAGACAACAATACGTTCCTGTCTCTGTCTTTTGGTTTTGTTTATTTGAAGCCAATGAACGACGCCAATGATTCTTTTACATATCTCACTCATACACCGGAGAAAAGGTTTGAATAGTGGCTTTTTCTCCTAAGAAGCTCAAAGTTTTCCTTGCATGACTGGCCTTCCGCTCACGCCTTCCCCCAATTCATTAAAAATCCAAGGAGAGGCACAATAGCTTCTAACGTGAGAAGAAATATGGGAATCTTTTTCTGATACTGCTCACAAAGGCATAAGAACTTTCCCTTTCCAAGTATGATATACACACGATCAGCACATTTTAACGCAATACGTATGGCGAAGGTGTATGGCAATTGCTGGATTGATCTAGAGCGCTAAACCTAGAGCCTGCTCTTCAACTATCCAAAATCCACAATCTGCCTCCTTCAAAAGTTGTAAACTTATAAGTTTTTTGTAGCTTGAAATACAGCAATAAGTTGCTCAGCACTTCAGTCTTCGCTTTAGAATTAATTAAGAATAATATTTATTTTGAAACTCTGGGGAGGGCATAATCCATTCCCCATTTCCTCAACAAGAACACTCGGTTGTCCCTGAGATTAGAGAGAGAACGAATTAGGAACCTTAGAGGCTATCCGTGCAACGTACTATTAACGGCAAATTGGCTTCCAGTCATGTTTCAAGGTACTATAAAAAATATTTACAAAGAGGACACGGGCCTTGGCAATGACAGAATAACAACAAAAGGAAGCATTCAGGACACCTTCACAAGCCCTGATGTTGCTAAAGTCGAACGAACATTGGTATCATTTTACCATAAGGTCAGAAGAGTTTCTAATAAACAGAAATCCGTAAACTGGGATCGCGTGCTTTAGCCGAACCGAATACAGCCGAGGCAAGTGCAATAGTAAGTCCTCGAATAAAGGAAGCTGGCAAAAGAGAAATATATCAGTAGCGACCGACGAAGATTAGAATGGAATGGTTTACAAAACTGTTGGGGGGATAGCTGGACTTAAGTAGGCTTAGATAAGTTAGTAGTACTTGGGAGTCAGTTTGATTCTAATAACCAGTTTTTCACTCTTTATTTATTAAAAACTTTTACCTTTCCTTTCTCTTGTTTATTTTCAGCTCTGAACATTGAAACACAACACTCTTCCCCCAACAAGAACAGGAGATCCCATTATTGCACTTAACGGTTGGATGCGAGTCATATTCTTTCTTACAATCATCGCGTGCGACACAGATGTAAATAAGTCACCATCATAAAGAAAAAAGTCACTGTTAAAACTACTGGATTCGTTCGTGATAACCTGTTGGCGAGTTTTCCGGGTGTCTGTACGATCTCACGAAATTGGAAGCTTTGTGGATAGATCTAAAGGAGCGACGCCCTAAAGCACAACATTTCTTTTCACTTGTTGTAAGGCAAGATTTCGTCTTTGATACTCCTAATTTTTAGAAATAAAAGGTAAGGGCAAAATTTGAGTGGAAAACACGAATTTATCCTGAAACGACATGTTCGTTTACCAGGTTATATCTGATGCAATATTGCAGGGGAAGACCAGGGGAATATCTGTGGATTATTTTCATGTTACAGAACATAGCGCGAGGAATAACAGTTGTTAGTCATCACTGGTCGCTGATTTCGAAACTTGTACACTACTTGAGGAAACGAAACTATATTTAACCATTCCAGTAAAAAATCGATTGACAACATCGGGAGGGGGAAGGGGTAGAGGGGTACAAATGAAACGCTTATTAGTCTGGATAATATCCCCTTTTTCCTACAATAAGCGGGTTCGTTCTAACAGTCAATTTAGAGAGGAAGAAAAATGCTATTTCTGATGGAGAACTGAGATCCTTCAAGTCGAACATATTAAAGGCGTTTTTTACAACACTAAGTAGGAACAAAGTTATAGTGGCAAGTGCTTAAAGTAGATGCACGTTAGGAGCAGGCTCGTAGCCCGATAGGAAATTCAGGAGGATGCAACCCATCAAATTTGGTGCCGTTGTAAAACATTGCTGATATAGTACTAATACGGTACAGCACTTTACCATACCAAAATCTAAGTATTACATAAAAAACCTGCTACCTCAAAGAATGCACATTTCGGCTTCCACGAGATTTTGAAAGAAAAACTACGTTATACTTTCAAATGTATCCGAAATCATTATCAAAACTAATAACATCATCAATGATCTTTTGACGTGAAAAAATCAGAAACAGAAGAAAACCTTGAACACCCTTTTTAAATTATCGGATAGTTATCAAAAGTGAGTAACCCCTACACCCCTTCGTATAGTATCCTAGCAATAATGACATATGATAAAAGAAGGATTTTCAAGAAACATACCATTACAAGTTTTACGTGTCGCATAAAGATAAATTTTTCTTACAATTCTCCTTTGCCTATGCAAATTAGAAAAAACCAGCCTTTCTCATCATACAGGATTAATGGCTGAAGCAAAAATACGATCAATGTTGCGAGAGATTGGGGAAAGTTGAGGGGATTCGATAATGCCTTCACAAACCCCTAGTATGGTGGTACAATCGTTCATGTAAATCTACAACAAAAAAATACGGCCAGCAGGGTCAAGTCATCCTATGTCCAATTGTTCTTAAAGGTGAAAGGAGACGTGTCAACAGCCATATTCTAACCAATTTACGCCAACATCGTACCAGTTTTTTTACAAACACAAGGGGGTTATATCTAAAGAGGAAAGTAAAGTACTGCCCTGGCAACTTCTAATATTTGTATCTGGAAGCAGGGGGCAGGGTCACAACTATTTGCAAACTTTACTAATCTGTTACCTGAGCATCGTTTGATAGACCCTTACCCTGTTCCTAGAAAGTTACTTTTTGGGTAACTTCACCAAAATTATAAGCCACTGAAAACATATGTTTGGCATTAGATACAAGAGCATAATTAGAGAAGCTGCAGAGTTTTACATTTTCTCAGGAGATTCTTCGTGCTTAGTATCAGAGTTATGACATTAATCTAAGTATCTAGGCGAGGTAGGAGAGAACTCGTGAAAGTAAAGCTAATGTAGCAGGAGAGTTTTACAAAACAATTTCAAAGAATCCTATAAAACAGTGTTCCCTTCGCACAAACGAGGGAACTGTTTACTAGAAACAAAATAATCTCTTAAATTATCAGAACTATCACTACTCAAAGGAAAAAAGTGCTCGCAACAGTGTATCAGTTAACAAACGTTTGTCCTATCACGAGAGCTGTCTTCCGTCAGTCATGGCTGAGTGAAGTGGGGAGGTGGCAGAGCTGGATCCCAATTTTTAGCAAAATGGGGTTCCCGTTTTTATAAATGACTTATCGCCTTGTACTGTAGGTAACGAAAGGCCAAGAAGGTGTGAGGACAATCCTTTTCGTATATTGTACGTTGAGGAGGGATGTGCGTTAAAACAAGGGCCTTGTGACATGAAAAACAGCGAGTTTTACTCTATACCCCAATCATGACTGCATCTCGGATAGTCGCTTCTCCTGAACTCCCACCCAAACCATCAACAGGAACTTTATGTCTGTGAGAGAAGAACATATCTTTTTCTTCAGCACCCTTTTCCTAACATCTTGTGCGGTCTCAAAAAGATTTAGAAATCGTAACACTGGTACAGAGAAACAGAGATAGAGACAGGCACCGACAAAAACTAAAGTCCTTACAAGATCGCTCCAATAAAAAAAGCAATGACTAGAAAAGAGGACATGACTGATCGTTCGTTCTCTTCTGATACTAACTTCAACACTTCAGCAGATCATCCCTTAATCCATCTGGACGTATTCCAGTTGCAAAACGTAAGCCTATCGAAGCAGGCCAAAGAATGATCAACTTCATATTAAAATGGGAAATCAAGAAGAAGAAAAAGTGTTAGTAGTACGAGGAGGAGGAGAAGAAGAAGAAGACTCTGGGCAATAAATCCTTTACAATCAAATAGGCATAAATAAAACAACGTGTCCTACTGACAAATCTGAGATATTAAAATTCTACTTTTTATCATGAACCTTGGGAACAAATTGACGAAGAAGTAATAAAATTCAAGCATAAAGAAAAAGCCCAGAAAGTTTAGGATTACAAAGGAAGACCAAAGAATTCCTCATACTATATGGGTTCTCTTGCAAACCTAGGCCTGCGAGTTACGCAAGAATACATACTTCCACAAGGTTATTGAAGCAGAAAATGTAAGTGTTCCACAGAAAAGGAAATAATGCTTTAAAAACGAAACTACGTTATTAAAGTACATAAACTACTATGGAACGGATAACAATTCCTTGAAACAGCGTTTTGGTAACAAAAAATGGCGCCTATAAGGGAGGTAGAACGACCTTAAGACATCAGTACCATAGAGCAAAAGATTACTTGTTTTTCAAGGGTAAACAAAGTAAATTGCGTTTGCAGGAGAGTACGTACATACTGCAAAAAGCACATGTGTTAGTCTTGACAAGACTAAGGAAGGTCCTTCACGTATATATAGAATAGATTAGAATGATGTTTGTAGGAGGGCGTGACGATAGTCAAAGAAGCACACGTGAGTAAGTCTTGCAAAGAAGAAGCACGTTCCTGCAGGTTTAAGCAGAATAGAGTATAATAACGCATATAAGAGAGTGTGAGGATACTCCAAAAATAAAACGCCTAAGTCTTGCCAAGAAGAAGAAAGATCCTTCGATTGTAAACAAATTAAAGTGTAATTACTCATGGAGAAGAGTGTAGAGATAATCCAATAAGCATAGGTTGAATTCTTGCCAAAACCTCTAAAGAATGACTTCTAATAAAGCTCTTGTCATTGGCTCATCGATATCCATTTTATTGCCAGTAAAATAAATCGACACTTGAGAGTAAACGGTATCAAAATCAACTGCCTGACTCTCTGAAGGTAAACCTTTGGGAGACTGTCAATAAATAAATAACAACTGTCGTACCTCGTGACCTTCGTTTGTGTGGTTATACGTATGGTTTTATACAGTAAAAAATCTTATAAAGAACCACAGTTTCCATGCAAACTTTGGCCACGAAGGGTCTACACATAAAAAGATAAGATACACATGCTGTTGAAGTGAGCAAGTGGACAATGATCACTGATTAAGATGCAACACGAAACAGGTTCATATTTTGCAGGTGAATAGATCATGCATTGTACCAGTAGCGGTGGAAGCATGTGGGAATCATAACTGCCTCCTTAAGACGACTTTATTGCATCACATACGAACGAAAAACCAACTCCAGTTCCTGTGATACCAGAGGGAGGGGCATGTAACAGTTGGTCCCGTTTGACAAGAAACGTTTCCTATTTTCGTCAGCCACTAGGCTTAGTGGTTGGTGGCGCTTTTAAGAGTACTAGACTCTAATGGAGGAGGTTAAGGAACAAGTGGTAGCATGGCAAAACTTTGTTTAACAGTATTGGGTAAATAACGCAACGATATAAGAAATGCTGTGGTTTAGCTTAGAGACAATGGACATGCACTGAAGAAAAATGAGAGAAATGTTCTAAAGTTAACACATGTTGAACACGTATTTTGTCTTTTCACACATGATAACTTCAGCAACTCTCTTCTCCATCTCCATCCCAGATATGAAATGAATCACCTCGTGATTACAAAGTTGGTTTCCAAACGAGCAGGATTTCTATGACTGAATATACAAAGTGTAAGGCACTTTGTCTTTGGGGGATGGAGAGGGAGGAGGAAGAAGAGGGCTCTTTTTCTAACTCCTCATTTGATAATGAACTTTACACACATCTTGCATCAATTCTTCATACCAATGATGGACATCTGACAAACCTTGAAATGGGATTATGAGGACATAGCCCAAATCCCCCTGGAACATGTATTTTTTAAATCCTTTAACGGGATTTTCATGTTAAAACCCAGACACAAAAAATAATGAAGGGGGACTGCTCATTCTTTATGGAAGAGATACGAGAAATTAGTTACAGTAAGGAAGTCTTGATGGTACGGAAAAGTTGATAATTTCCAAAACCAATGGGAAACGAAAATGCGACGCAACTTTTGTGAGAACTAAAGTATGAAATTTGGGTCGCATTATCATGAATGTCAAGAAAGTGTTAATAACATACAGTGGGGTGATCGTGGAAATGGATTTTTAATCTATAGACACTTTGCGCGAACGTAAATATTCGCATAATTGTATAAAATGCCATTATGATAATGAGGTTTACAGATGAATAAGCATGTGGGCAAAACCACTCGAGTGAGCTCATCTACGATATAAAATACAGCAATATTAAGAACTGACCCTACTTATTGCTCCCTAGAGAAATGTCTAATGGAAAGTTAAGTTCTAGAACTTTATTAAGGGCAGGAATGCTTTTTCTTAAATATCAGAGGCACTTACTCAAATACCCATTTTACAGCATTAAATACATATTAGTATGCCTAGGCCACTCATTGGTTTCATCATCTCTCAAGTGACAGGAGGCCGTGGTCTCCTAGTAGCTGTATAAGTACTCGACCTCCACACTTGGCCACCGTTAACTTATTTTACGACACCTGACACGCACTACAAAGAAGAAGTGAAACAAGGGGGAACAGAGTAATAGCTCTGCGTCACGAGCAATCCTTGTAGATGGATGAGTCAGTGAAAAGACAACAAATGAAACATCCTAAGCAGCTAAAACATTGAAATTTTAAAGTGAAGTAGCTGTTAGCATCACGTTGTTGGGTCCAGGTTATCATAGATTGTTAGTCCGCCCCCTTCTATGGGGATCTAAATAAAAGGTTACGCAAAATTGTAAATTTTGCCGCTTTCGAATCAATATTCAAATAGGCTAGGCTTTAGGTTGGTATAATTGCCATTATTCTCTGCACATCCTGCAACTTATATCAGCACAGAATGCTCTTTAGTCTCTCGTTAAACCACCTTCTACAAGAGTTAAAAGATGTGACAGGAGGCCGTGGTCTCCTTGCAGCTGTATATGTGCTTATTCTACTTGTTAACAAGATCAAAAGGATAAAACGGATTTGTTGGCAATAGTTATTGATAAGTCGGTAGTGATAATATAAGATTGGCAACTCTCTATTTGGAACAAGAAGGGTCTAATAATGAGGAACTTGGTTAGCTTTTGATCAGAAGTAGCCCAATACCAAAAACTGGATAGATAGATATAAACATATATAGGATTATGTATAGGTATATTTATATGTATGTGCATAAGTATGTATACATATGTATATATAAATACATATATATATACATACTCGTACATATATACGTATATGTGTGCATCTAACTAGTCATGTATGTTATATGATTGCTGCTGTGTGCTATTATAAACTATTGAATATCGAAGCCCGTTCACGGGGACCTCCAAGTAAGTAAATGAATGAAAGCCATAAATTCGACTTTGGACGCCTATCTGATCTAAAGTTCCGTGACGGATATATCAGTTAAATCCCAGAGTGATAGAGTTTTGGAATTTACAAATCACGAGATAATTTAAGCAGCTAGTGTACTTCTCAGTGGTGTAGAATCGATCGTACCACGCAAAAATCTGTTTTCAGTAACAGATACCGCTTAAGCACTACTGGACTCTACCTTCTTCAACATGTTCGTCCAAGCACGGGATGTGATAATTGGATGGCAGCAAACACCATTGGTATGATCAAGAGGCAGCTGATGACACTAATACTTGATCCTCGCTAAATGAAAAGGAACAAGTGTCCTAAAGATTTTGGGCTAGAAACCAAATGCTTGTATGATTGCGTGCAGTTTCCAATATCCAAATAAACGCACACAACATGAGGTCAGCTAAAACATGTTTTACGGTTTATCTCCCTATTTAAGTACGACATGACAGGCACCAGTGTCTAAAACACGAATGCTTCGTAAGGGTTAACGGATCAATGTACCAATGTATAGTATTCACTTTCTAAAAAAGCTAGGAGGATACCCCAAGATTTCGTAACTTAATATGAGGTTTCATTTCCCACCCTTACCTCCAAGAAACTCACTTTCTGAGTAAACGTATCCCTAAAAGATCCACTTGACCCCTGCTTTGTGCTGTCAAAACACGTTAAATATTTCTCTAGTAATTCGTTTGTTTATTGGAGAGCATCGTGATATAGTCAGAATTCCTTGATTCCCTTTGACTGATACTCGTGTAGTCAAAAAACTGTCGAGTTGTACTGCCTAAAGAGCACTGAAAAGCTGGCCTGTTTAAAGCTGCTTTCTATTAAAGTCTAATCGTCGAATAACTTTCTTCAACCTATCAAAAAGCGAGCCATTTATTTCACCTCAGAGTCCGGCATTTCGTTCTGTCGAATCAATAGAAAATCTACCATTTCGGAATCTTGTAATGAGTGAATGAAGTTAACAATGCGTAGCTCAGGTATTGACGTGTGTGCACGTTACAAAGAATACTACGTGATTACTTGAAACCATTGAGTCCAACGTTAAATACATAGCTGCCATGTAAATACACATAATGTAAGCATTATTTGCCCACGATCTGCCTTGAAAAAAGCTATTTTCGATGTATTATCGATTTCGTGACGCTATCTAGTCCCTTGTGACAGCAATACAGAGCGAACTTTCACTCACCAGTAATATGCGATTTCTCTTCTTGAACACTCTTTCCTTCGACAGCTTCGCAATGATGTTATCTAAACTTCTCCTAGAAACAACGAATAGTCCAAGACTCAGTGTACAAGCTTTCTAAATTTCCAGTCACGTCAGCATAACATAAACGTGCGTCAGAACGTATACATCGATGTCAATTCCTCTTCCTAACAGCAACACTCACTGCCAGTTAACGTTTTGATAGTGTTATTTCTCGCTGCTCCAAATAACGATCGGCTCTCAAACGACGTGAAAAACTTACCCTTTCCTGCCATCGAATATATTTGCCATGATCCCTTCCAGTTTCCTCCATTCATTTAGCTTTTATTTTGTTACGATCCAAGGTTAAAGTGATTCAACTTTAATTTTACAGGAGGTTCTCCAAACAAGAAAATGGTTTATCGTAAAACCTAATCATTATTGATAGATATCAACATTACAATAGTCGACGTCCTTTTTTACAGGATCGATTGTTCTCTCGACCAATCATATCCCAAAGAATTGTATACATGATTCATGGATGTCTTTGACTTCACGTCATCCGGGATCTTCCAACATGACATGTCACGAAATCACAAAGTTTATATTTTGAGCCAAGTTCAGTAGTTCACTGGCTTTGCACAAACTAGCATGAATAAATCACCAGAAATTTCCTTCCATTTCAAATACCACCGTTAGGTATGAATACTGAATAAGGTTTAGGCGTACGGAAGGGGTTTTTTGGTGAAGCTGTTCAAGTAAGCTGTAGTACTTTAGCCTTGAACACGGTAAAGTTCATAAATAACCTATTAGCATGTCGGCAGAACACTGGCGCCATGCCTTCCTTGTGATATAAAACTAGGAATCATTCTTAGGTTGACGAAGAAGGGTTATTAACAGTAACTTTCATGCACAAGTTTTAAGCTAGATGTCAGAGAAGAAGTAGGCTTGGTTTTTTTCATCGGAATGCTGTTCTGAGCGTGCAGGTAGAAATGCGTGACTACGAGGTGTAGAGGAAACCCCATGAAAATCAATCACACGCTAAGAACCTCGAAAAGCATTAAAAACCTCGCTACTGTTAACAAAACATATTCAAATTGTTTAGCATTTGCGGGCACAAAGGACTCTGGCTAGCTGGCACGAAAATAGGCAACGGAATGCCCTATAACTCCTCGATCGTTGAAGAATATCGAAGAATTACGAGAATGAAAGGAGATAAACATTGCCTTGTACTCGTGAACGTGGCTGTCAATCAAGCAAAACATTAACAAGGAATGTACTTAAAACGAATTTACTATATTTTCTACTCAATAGTCGTGTGTCAAAACATGGTTATAAGAAAGAGAAGGCTTGCTTACCCGTAGAGAAGCTTCCCTTCATAGAAAACTTTCCTTTTCACGAGAGAAGTGAGTGCTTCACCTTGCCGTTCTTTGTCAAACGGCATGTACTCGAGCAATCGGCATAAACGATCACTACGATCTTTACGATCAAGTTCACTTTTACTCAGATGACAAGCACGTAGATGATGTTGAGCCCCGAATATAACTTGGAATCCTTCGAATGAGTTTTAAGGATATATCTGACGGACATATCTTTACAATCATGAGCCAAACATGAACCAAATACTCAAGAACGTGCACCTGCAGATCCTGACCTCTGCTCGTTCACCAGTGCGGCGAAAGGTTTTCGACAGGAGTTTGGGGAGGCAATTACGAATGAATCAGCCAAAGTTACGGGCGAATCAAGCTTACCAAACAAGTTCAATGAACAAAAGAAGTGACGAAAGTTCAAACACTCTCTCTTCTAAAAGGATTTCGCGATAGTACATACAGTTTTTCGATCGATTTCTTGGTCATACCGGATTTTGTTTTCGCGGGGGAAGGAAGGGGAACAACTGCCATTCATCAGCTTCCTGCCATTACACCGAATATTTGCTGGAACATAGAATTCTGAACATAAGGGTTTCAGATCATAACATATTCCTTCGGTTATTAAACTTAATTTTAAAACAAAAAGATAAATGAGTCGAACATCGCCAAATGCTCATCAATTTGGGCAATACTGGGAAAACGTTTTAAAGGGTTTGGGGGTTACATCTGATTTAGAGGAACATTAGGGTAATGGAGTCCTAAAGGAAATTTAAATCAATGAACGAAGCAAATTGATAGAAGTTTCAATAGTATATCCAAAGAAATCCTTTATTATATACACATTTATTTCAAACAGATACAGCAGTTCCATTTTCTGCCTTTGTTTTCCACCAATAGGAGAAAGAGGGGGTGAGGTTGGCGTTATACCATAATGTGCGAGAACCCTAGGAGCTAATCGTTTGCATGGATGGAGTGGAGAGTTATTCCATCTCGCGATTGAGTATCCAACTCCAGGGATAGGTGATCTATTACAAAAATGTGCTAAATTTACGTTATATGATAGAATTCGTAGGGATATTTTCTCTGGAAAATTACCGGTGCGAATATGTGAGAGTTGGTGGGGCGTGGTGATTTAGCAATCTGGAGGACAAGGGAAACACTTATCTACATTTTTGCCGAAATTTTGTGACGTTCGTATAAAACGGATAGAATTGTTTCATTCAAGGTATGGCTTGACCCACCCCCCAAACACGCACATACACACACACACACACACAAATAACTGTTCCTATCTTCCTAATTATAAATATCATTGAAAGAAGATAAATAGATTCTGGCTTTTAGGGGGTCTTGAGCTGTTTTCATGGGAAAAGGGTACCGAGGAGACCACGGCCCCTTCACTTTCACTGTAAATACATGTTTTGGGAAACAACCTAATCCTAAC
>JAAAKL020006761.1:0-17640 GCA_010016065.2 Carybdea cf. marsupialis auct. non (Linnaeus, 1758) | reverse complement strand
TTGAAAATCTGTAAGATAGGGCAAACCTCCCCCACCCCACCCCCCCATTGAGATACATAGTTTGTTTTGATAGATATCTTCCATTATTTCATAAAGACAGATAATAATAATCTTTGTAAGTGATAGTTGATGTTTAGTTTTAATTTTAGACAGGGTCCACATTATAGGAATGCATAAATTTGTAGAATATGCTCCCACTCCCCAATGAACACAAGCATTGCCCACCTAATGAGCATATACATAAAAGAAATATGTATATAAATATATATATATATATATATGTAAATAACACTTAAAAACAACAACTGGTCTTGCTATATACATAAATGTACTACTAACCTGTGGTAAAATATGAAATATCATGGTTACCTTACATTCTATGTCTCATCTGGTGATGCCTATAAGACCACGAAAGAAAACTCATCAATTGCACTATTACATTCATGTATATATTTAATAGTCATCTATGTAAAAGTCAACTTTGTCTGTGACAAGATTGTTAAAATCTTCTTTTAATACTATTTTCAAGCCTTGTTGCCTTAGATTGATAGGAAGTTGTGAAGAGCAAAATCTCAGAAAATTCTCTGAAAAATTCTGGTGCAAGCTTTTTTCCACAGTAAAATTAAATAATTTAAATTTTTAAAAAATTAAATTCTCACTGAAATTTTGAATGTCTGAAGAAAATGTCACATAATAAAATTTATGATATGGGTTTATCATTCAAGAAGGTTGTGTGAAGACAGTTATGCACAATAACAGTTACGCTAAAGAAACTGTTATGGGGGCTCCAGGGAAACCTTGTCTCCATCTGGAGCTTGGTTTAACTATTGTAGGTCTGCAAAACAGAATCATGCTTATCTGGGAGAGATAGCTATGATCAGAGAGCTTTGTAAATGTTTAAGAAATGGACTTTAGAAACTACAGTTACAACTAGTAGAATGGGATAAAAGCAATTGGTTATGGTTTTGCATTAAAGTGCTGACCTTAGAGTAACTTAGGTTTTTATTTAGGTAGACATTTGGTATGCAGTCATCAATTGGAGTAGTGAAGAATTATTATTACATATTATTTTATATGAATTACACTGGAAATATGTTGCAGAAATGCTGTATCCAAGTTTCAATTTTTGGTAGATGTTAGTATAGCTATTAAGAGGCCCTTTGTGTTGCCTATATAGGTTTTACCGTTTACACAAAATTAAAGTGTAATCATGAGAGGTTTTAAAACAATTGCTTTTGCAGCAATTTCTATTGAGATCAATCATAAATGGGACATAATTATCAAGTTGAGATAACATACTGTTGATTATTTCTGTATGTGGCACTAGTGATTCAGGCTACTATATGCCACACTTTCCTACACCATTGGTATTCACGGGGTGCAAGAACAAATGTATATCCCCCATTAGAGAGTATTAACCCTTGATGATATTGTTAAATTCGTTTACCAGACTGGCTCTGGCCATGACCCCTGGCAATTTCACAAATACTTTTGGCTGAAGTGCACCCTACCACTTTGTTGCTATTCTATTTTCCCACACATGCCATGCCTTTTGTCCCTCTGTTGTGTTGTGCATATTGAACTTTTAGCAGAACAGGAACACAGGACAATCTGTACTGCATGGTCACATTTAGCTCTTCACAACAAGATGCTCTATGGACAAGAAATGTCACAATGAAATCAGGACTTGCATCTCAACTTTTATCTAATCAGGACCATTGGAATATGAGGCTGAGGAGCCTACTGCCCCCTGATGTTGTTTCATTTTCAGTGTCAGAACTCGTAGATTTGGAGCTTGTTGCTTCACAACTCAGTAAAACATTTGAAGCTGAAATCTTTAGCCCCCAAAAGATGAAAGTACAATGACAGGCTTGCACTTAGTGGAATAAAGGATATATTGTCTCTTAGGTACAGCAAATACTCTTGCTTGTAGAAATATCTTTTATCTTTTATCTTAATTATAATCAGTAAACAGGATGTTGCCCCCATCCCAATTTTATTGTGAAATCTGATAGAAACCTGGACATTGAGGAAAGAGGATATTAAAAGATTAAAAGCCTTTGAAATGTGGATCTAGAGAAGGATGATGAATATCAACTGGAGAGATAAGAAGACAAATGAGGAAGTATTGGTGAAAGACGAGAACTGGTTGCTACCATTATGAGGAGAGGAAAAGCTGTCTTGGGCATGTTCTAAGAGGAGAAGGACAGCTGAAAGAAGTAACTGAAGGAAGAATGGAAGGAAAAGACCTAGGGGCAGAAAAAAATGGGTACATAGGAGACGTTAAAGAAGGGAAGCTACGTAGAACTGAAGAGAGGGGCGGAAGACAGGACTGCTTGGAGGAATTGGATACCACAAACCTGCCCATGGGCAGAGAGCTAAAGAAGAGGAAGTCTGACAGGTCAGTAGTAAGGAGGTAACACTAGGGTGAAGGGGGTATTGAGACATTCCTTTATTGTTGTTACTTATTATTATTATTATTATTATTATTATTATTATTATTATTATTATTACTATTTTGCAAGGTATAAAATTGTAACATTTACTTTTCTAGGTGTGGATGGACTGGAGTGTGCACAATGTCAAAGTTATAAGTCCAAGGCAGATTGCGAGGAGAGAGAAGTCTTCAAAACATGCGACTCAAAGTATGATCGTTGCATCACTATGCATTACCAGGTCTTGTCCACCAAACTCTGGATGAAAGGATGTACGATGCATAGTGTGTGTTCACCATTAAAGTCTTGTGCATCCGGATACTTGCATTGTGAGGTGAGAAATGTTGGTTTATTTTGGATACGGTTCTTTCAGGTTACCGATTCTGGCCTCGATCTGCCTGCAGTCCCACAAAGAGTAAGTCATCTGAAGTTTCAATGGCTAGGCTAAAAGTTCAGGTGAACAGCGACCATTGCTGACACAGTCGACTTCTCATTTACTGTTAACGAACTTTGTAACTATTTAAAACAACGTGGAGTTTGGTACTCAGGATAGTCGAAGTCAAAACTCGTGAAGTTACGTGAATCAGCATAAGACTCACAGACCCTATAAAGAACCAGAGGAACTAACCGTGAAAATAACAAACCTTACTTTTCGTAAGTAGCCTCTCTATCACACAGAGTGAAAACGAGGACCCTGCCAACCTGAAAGAACCGTATTTTTTAAGTCAAAGCAAGGTCACGTTACGATCGTTACACCTATTTGCCATTGCTGTTGCAAGTTTGTGTTCGAACAGGTGATTGAATGAAATGTTCCGGCAATGTATTATTTCTTATTTTTATACTTAAAATGCAGCAAAACAAGACACAAAACTTGTAAATGAACCGTGCCCGAGAAATCATTAGCTAACCATTTAAGCATCCTGTTTGAAATGGAGATTTTACGGTTTCAACAAAACTAAAATCAAAGAAAAGGATGGGAAACAAGCAATTCAGTGACGAGCAAAGTCTTTCATGAAGATTTTAGCTCGTCCACCGCTTAAAACGACAGACAAATAGAGTAGGAGATAAGAAAGCATTTAAATACTTGCGATCATCTTGTTACTCAACAATATACAAAGTGCATACTAACTTTTGAATTTCAAAGTTTAGTGGCGAAGCTTTTTCTTAAGACGTTGGCCTTACTTTTAGAGAAGGATGGCTTCGTTGCTACGACCTTTGAACTCCCTGGACCATCCTGCGTTTTAGCCTTGCCTCTAAATGTTTTAAACGCAGTAGGCCAGAGTACTCAAGCTTGGCTTGGCTTGCTTCATACCATGGGAGATGCTTAGTAATTGTAACTCATACGTAACTTACTAACGTTTACAAACTTACCATGTTTATGTAATCATATGATATTATAGCTTCGTGCTGAGTGAATTTGATGCTGAAAACGAGGTAACGCAATATAGTGCTGCTTTAGTAATGCGGCCTCTCTGTGTATAAAACAGGCTAAAAAGCAGGATGATGCAGATCTAGGGTCGGTTTGCAACAGTACCAAGTTCAATCGATATGCAAGTAAAGAGAAACAAAGGACTAGGGCTGCCAAAGATTACTTGGAAAGAGCAAAACGCCGTTTACGCAAAAGATGGAGTTAACTGTAGATCGAAAAGTCAGATGTGCCATGCGTGGATCCCTATCACTTCTTTCTCCACGTATTGGTATTATTGATTACGGCTAAATTTTTTGGTCGTCACTTTGGTCACAGTTTATTATTGGTCTCAGCTATTTCGGTCTCGTTTATTTCGGTCTCATACGTTTTTGTCACAAGTTACTTTGGCCGCAGCTTACTTTCGGTCTCGTTTATTTCGGTCTTGTTCATTTCGGTCTTGTTGAAAATAACATCTATATAAATGAGACGTTTCCGGTCACTCATGTTATCGAGAGACTTGCAAAGTCTTATCCTCAACGAAGTACAAGCATTTTTATTTTGATGTGTACCGCTTTCAGAATGGTAAGTTAACACTCTGGACACGCTTCTGATAATACTCTAAAGAAACCTTCTTGATAGCATTAAGTGAAAGCCCATACTTAACTATGTTTGCTTATCACGGCTGTAAAACATGCGTGATTATGTCATGAGACGAAGAGGCCTGTTACGTCAAAATAGGTGTAAAAAGGATAGTGTTGAATCGGTCTCGTTGATGGACAAAATAGAAGGAAGTGATGTGCCTTAATTATGTGTTTTAATTAGCCCAAGTCTATTTTACTTCTTCCAATAATTCTGATAAATGTTTTCATAACTTACACTCGATTTGGGCTATGTTACAAACTTCGCGTATTTTTGTAAACTTCCTGAAGTCACCCAGGACATTTTCCAGTTTGCCGAGATTAGATATTTCGTACAAAATGATAGCCCCTGACCCTTGGTCAGATTTGTTGATGACAATGACTTGTTATTGCGTAGTCATGTTATGTATGGCCTGGAAATGTTCCACATGTATGTATCAATCTCTATAATAAACACAAAGTACTCATTGAGATGCACCCTGCTCTTAATTTCATTTAAGGGAAGGAGCAAAAGGAGTGCTTGCCTCTTCTTAATGTTATTTTTTTAAAAACACCGAGTCCGAGATAATGCCTACCGCCGGACAGAATTTGCCCGGAGACAAAGCAAACGGACTTTTTCCCTACTCTTACTCGCCGCACTCTTGACAGAGAATGTGAAACCAAATGGCGACTCTTTGCATTGTGACCGAAAACTTGTCACTTGTACATGTGTTTTATATATCAAGATAGAAATTAAACAGTAAGATATGACCAAGACCGGTATGGATTAGAACCGACGTGAATTGGAACTAAAATTAAAGAGATGGAAATAAGCGAAGACCAAATTTACATGGGGACTTTGTGGAGGAGACAAAGACAAAGAGACCTAAGTGAATGAGGACCGAGCGTTGATACCGCAATAAACTGCTTCCTCATTCTTGTTTCCAGCCAGTTATCTTGTTGGGAGTGGGGGTCTACTGCTACCCAACTGCTATAATGATGCTATAAAAATGAAAACTTATGGTTCCGTAACATTAGTAGCTTGTTCAGAATGTGTCTTGTGTTGCCTCAGCAGGCAACAAATGGGACGTTTTAGCTTGAACATGAGAATGAGATAGGTTGGTGCTTGGACATTAAAAAGGTGATTGTTTTGGTGTTGTTGATTTTCAACTTTATGTACTTGAGTATTTATTTAAGATCGTATGGAATGAGACATAGTGCAATTTGAAGATGTAATTTACCCCTTCATATGCGCATGCGTGTACGTTAGTTATCGGATTCAGAAACGGTGACAGCTTGTTGATTTTGTTGATGAGAATGTAGTGATAAGCCTTTACTCGTGCAATTGTGTTTGCAATTATCACTACCAGAATATCCCATATGAGAGATATGGCTAGCTTCTTGACTTCAAATACAAACTTTCAGATTGGCGAATCCGGCTTTGCAGAATCACTTGACATATGTTGCTTTCTTATTCGGACTGGAGAAGTTATAGTTTTCTTTACGGCTTTACCGCAGTAACTTTAAAGTGTAATTGAAAACTAGATATAACTAAAAACCATTTTAGTACAATGACATACCTGCCGTAGCCAACGGCTGGAAAGTTTAACAGTAACATCTCAGAAGATGTGTTCTAGGATTACTATGGATGAAGGTCGCTTTGTCTAGATATGTTTAAGAGATATTATTGTAGTGAGTGCCTATTTTAAGGGTTGTATGATGGATGTTTGTAAAGTCTAATTACCCCCACTTGATTTTCTTGCCCATTAAAGAATGCCTGGAGAAATAGGATTGCTCGGTCGGAATAATGTTTCAGTTGAATTCCATAAAACCCTTGAAATATGTCCCAAGGTGTATAAGCCCCGTCGATGAGAGTACAACCTCCTATTTCCTCCTATAATAGGCTCCTAGAATAAAATCCCAAATGCTTAAATCTGAAAAAAGGAATTTTTTTCGCTTAAAACAAGGAAGACAGTAGTGGGGAAGTACAAATAGAAGTGATTTTTAGGGCCCGAATTTATATTTGGAAATGCTAGCCCAAGTAATCGGTAATGATAGCCAAAATATTCCGAAAAAAAGCATGAAAGAAACCAATATTTTCAAAAATAATCGAAAAAAATTTAACAGTATTCGAGCAATGCGCATCATGTTGAAGTATCTGAAAACAAGCTTTCTTGAGAAAGCTATAACAGTGGAAGTGTGGTCAAAATGGAGTTTTATGTTAAAGAGAACCGCCATTTAGGTGTTTTTACGATCGAAATCGAAAAGCCTGACATCAATGACATCAATGCCAAAATATTCGATATCAAACCGGAATACTAGATATCGTATTTAATACTTGATATCACGCAAAATATTCAAAAAAACTCGGTGATAAGCTGTACCCATTTGGGCAAATCTATATTTCTGCACGTTTTAGATAATAACGTGCTGAAGAAAAAGTTCTTATTAATTTTCGATTCTGCTGCTTAGTGATCTGTATTCTTGAAACAAAACGCTTAAGCCATGTAGTCAAAATTAGCGAAAGGAAATAATCCAACGTTTTAAGCTTTGCAAGATGTGAATTGTCTGTCGCTCTTTGTGGATTTGAAGATTAGGAGATGAACTTTAAAGGTACCCCGAACTATCATATCTGCGATACAAGTCAGCCGTCTACCATAGTTGACTATGACGTCGCAAGGGGGAAAGGAAGAGCAAAGCAGCGATTAAGAAAGCGACAATGGAGAACTGTGTTGTTATATATGAAGAAATACCATTTGAGCGTAAGAACAGAAAATATTTGCAACATGAAACGCATGCTGTCAATCCTTTCTTTTTTAAGATAATAGCCCTAGTTGTTCATCTTGGTATTACTCCATAAACGAAAACGTGTAATAGGAATCTAACTTCATGAGTTGTCCATAGAGACTCGCCTTCAATTCCTTATTAGTAGCGTAACTACTGGGAGGAAGGGAGACCCAGGTCAACTAGCAATTTGTTAGTCTTGCCTTTTGTAATTTTGTTCTTCAAACTTATGTATTATAGGGTTTTTACTGTCTCCTTGCCCCCACCCCCAATCCCGATTCCTTTAATGATACGGATCCCAGCCTGCCTCCTGTTCAGTGACCTGCTAGTCATGGAGTCGTTCACAGCCCGATAATCACATTTCTACTGGTTTTGTGGGATTTCTGTTCTTTTGAATGAATCCTTACATAACTGCAGAACCTCGAGCAGATACTTGTTAGTGGCTTTTTTCTTCATAGCTTATTAAACTATTCCCAATGCATGGACATTCTTTCATCTGTTTTAAGGTGTATTCCATTGTCTTCTCAGATTACATATTATCGTCTCCTCGGAGGTCTACCTGTTGGCCCAGAAAATTCATTCTTGCATGTTCTATAAGCAAAGCTATGATTTCCTGGTTTTATATCACGTCCAAACTAAATTAACATTCTTCCCAACCATCTCATAATATCTTCTTTTCAATAAGGTTTTTCTTAACGTTACGCAGTATGATCCCGTTTCAAATTCGGAAACTCGCTCGAGCGAACCTTGTCTGTTCTCATAAAGTATTTTTCTCCTTCATCGGCTTTGTTAATTCTGTTACTTATTTCAGTTTGTATCTAAGTTTTAAGTGTAGTTCCTTTGTTGGTCTTCCTCTTCTTCCGAGGAAAGATTGTTTGCACACTTCCAATTCTGATAGAGCTTTCACTTGTTAAATTTTGTTTCCATGCCAGATTTAGGCTTATAAATATCGAAGCGGTGAGTATTTTGTGAGAACGTCGGAGATTGTTAAGTCCTAGGTGAAATGTTAACGGACAGTGATATGAAGTGTGGACCATATTATCATTTGAAAATAACTTCACCTACCACTCGGTTTTCTCAGCATTATCTTTTAGCACTGTAGGACTTTCAAACATACTTTCTTATATACGTCTTTTAATAAAAGACGCGTGGCAACAGTCTCTTGGAGTTTTTTCGCCTTGAAACCAACAGTCGCTCACCAACTGTTGACTTCACGAGTCCATACTCGCACAGTTGCATATAAATGTTGTGTGCTGATAGTGAAAGATAATATTGTCGGTATTGTGGCAAAAATACCTCGTATTTGGCATTTTGGGAGCGACTAGAAGCCCTACTTATGTACACTCTGGCATTTTTTCATGAATAATTTATAAGTAGTCTATTTAAAAATGGCATAGTTTAGAAACTTTAATGAATGGCATGATTATCTGGAGAGTTGTACTTTCTTAAGATAGTATAATCGTCCAGGTAGATATGCGAAACTATGTTTAGCCAACTAAATAAGACAATATGTTGTAACAGCTGACGTTATTTGTCACTCTTGCAACATTACGGAAGCTAATGATGATAAATTTATCATACTTCTACTGAGCATAACTGATTCACAAGCTCAGTATGTAGTGAATGCGCAATAGGATGGCCGCGATTTAAGGAGATATAAGGAGATGGATGGGGAGGAGGTACGTTTAATGAATGGTATTTTTATCAGAAGAAGTCGAAAGTCGGAATAAGCAGTTGCTACGATGTAAAAGTCTTGGTACATGAATTACTGCTATATTAGAAAGTGGCCCGCTGTATTATTTCCCTCCTGACATAAACAAGATACCTTGATGTTCAGATATTCTAACACGCAGGTGATCAGGTGTTCAACCCAAATTCAAAAGCCGGTATTTTCCAATATTTTATTCAAATGACTCGTCACTTGCATGTTAGATTCTCGGAACGTGCTTGTAATCATTGAATCCATCGGCACTCATTTCCAGCCCCTGCCCCTTCTGCAACATTCATGCTTCCACGTTTCTCACGAAGGTCGTGTCTCATCAACTGTTGCATCTTTCATTTGCAGGTAAACTGTTGCAGCAAAAATAAATGCAACGGCAGCAACCATTTGAAGTCATCTGCGCTCTGGGTGTTAGCAGGCATTGCATCTGTAATAGTATACCTACAATCTGTGTAAATACGAAAAGGTGTTGCATGCAAGGAATGAAATGCAATAGACGCCAGACATGTTTAAAGATTCTGTACTTTTTTACTTAAAGATGTGCATTTGTTTTGCATTTGGGCACTGTTTCCTCTTTGTTGTTTTTATGTAATAATGTTAAGTCTGAAAACTTTTTGTAACAATGTTTATGTACTATCATAGCGTTTGCAAATATGCTCTATAGAACAAGTTTAAACAAAAATAGAGAAGCCTTTCGTTGACGGATTACTGTATGCTACATCATTTAGCAAAGGATAGGGTAGGAGGAAAGCTAGTCTGAGTCAAGTCAAGATCTTCAAGTATTGTTTTCCGAAGGTAGTTGCTCTTGGGTTCCTAAAGAGTATTCCAATAATTGTGGTAACAACGTCACATCTTGAGAAGTGCAGACTGCTGCTATCATTTCATGACAGAAATGTCTCAAGTTGGCCGTTACACTTTCCATTTTTTGATTCCGGCAGAGCATATACTTCATTATTCTGTATTATATCTATTATGATGAAAAGAAAAGCACACTTTAGCGTCTAGTACTGCTCGGAGGAATATTTCTATTCAATCATGACTATTCGTGTAGGTTCGGGGAGACGTTTCCACACACTTAAGAACTTCCTGCGGTTCCAATAGGAACAATAGCCAACTGTTAAATACAGATACTTGTGTGTAATTTACTTACCGTTATCTTCAGCCCCCTAAATTAACGAAAGTTTGATCACGTTATAGGACTATGTTGTAGTTGTTTTACGTGTGCGAAGTTTTTTTCAAAGTTTAAGTTTTTTAGATTGGTTTTAACACCTATTTATTATAAATCATTAAAAAGAAGATAGCAAAAGAAGTAGCAAATTTTCAATGCTCTACATGTTTCAAACAGCTATATCATCGTGTAGTGAAACCCTTCCTCCCAGTCACACCCATAAGATGCCAGGCCAACTTTCTTGTCATTGAAAATTTTGTCATGCACGAATCATATCATCGACAGATATTGCCTTTGGGTTGCAATTCTCACTAATTGTTGAGTTATATTACCGCTACATGACTGGGAGGTAAGCTATTACCCTACTCAAGTAGGACTAATTTGCTGAACTCGGTCAGTTAAGACTATTAGCTCTAAGGTCATCTAGGATTGTATGCTCTGCCTATGTCTTTGATGCAAACTTGCACTTTTCTGTACGGAAAAGTTCTAAAAATGTGCTTTAAGTCACATTTTTAAGCTAAAAAGCTACAATGCTTATAAAATTTGTGTTTTATGGCCATTGTAGAGCCATAGTAGAAACACGTGATGACATTGTCTACTTCCTAAATACAGGTGACTAACGTACCTACGTACTTTTGTATACCCAATACGGTATAACCAGGCAATAACACCCCACGTATAAGATACAAACATTTAATTGCAGTAGTGATTTAAAGATGGGCCGAGATTATGCGCACAGATCGGTTACTTGCGAATACAAGATTGTTAGCTATCAGAAGGGTTAGCATTATTTTGACTAATGGACATCACATGTTTCTACCAAAACAAAGGCAGGTTATCCGTGTTGAGTATATCAATTCTCTGTCTGTAATGAGCTGAGGTGAAATAGCACTTGTAATATTTCATGATGTTAAGAAAGTGTTTCTCACTATCGGATAGAGTTTTCTTATTAGTATCTTCTTGATTTGTAGCCTCATGTCAGACATGGAACTTTCACGTGTGAAGGTTAATACAGATTTTAGTTGACCCTGATTGACGGAATATTTTAGCCAAACCATGCGTTGTGCTTTTCTAACCTCGGACCTAACACTGATTGCATTGAAACACAGATTTGGATAACAAAGGGGAAAATGTTTAAGACCAGACGGGGAGATTTAGATACAAACCAAGTCTAAGTACGATTTTTGTACTGTACTGTTTCTCCGAGATTTCATCCATTTAGTACTGGAGTGTATGGGGCCTTGGGTCTAACGAAGTTTGCAGTGCCTTATAATGGCACTCATGGCAATGCGATTCAGGTGAAGTTATTTAACGGATGGACTCGAGGCAATGTAGTTTGCTCAATGAGTATAGTTTCAAACGTTCCACTTAGACTTCCAAGATTTTAGTAAAGGTAGATACATAAATCAGTTCTCTTGACATTGAAACACGGGGCTAAAAGCCCAGGTGGCCACCTAATAACACTACCGTTGCGTAGGTTAGTTGCTGAAAGAATGGTAGGGTGTACAAACGTCGTAGTAATGATGATACGTACCGTAAGAAACGTAGGTAGTTCGGAACAAGATAGTCCTAGGACTATACACGGGTCCCTTGCTTATTTCTTATTGAAACAAAATGATAACAGAAGAGCAGGAAACATTTCTTTCTTTCGGTTGTAAACCAGCTTCAAGATAAAACACAATAAATTTTTAGCGGTAATAAGAGCAGAATTTATTATAAGTTAAAAGATCAGCTTCAATGTGTATAACATGTAAGTGGATACAGCTTATGCCGTTTAGGGGGGACGAGAGACTGAGAACTGATGTTGCTAATGTAAACCGAAAGGCAAACGATTGACGTTGAGACGGAATCATGTGTAAGCCTCTTGATTATTCAATCATATCTGTTTAACGATGTACGCAAGTAATAATTCGAAATTAGGGGATATACTCATGAATATGCTCGCAAGGGCACATTTAGCATCAGATAATCAAACATTTATTCTTTTATCTCTTATCTGATTGTCTATTTGTCAGTCCATCACATAGTCTGAAGATAAAACTAATACGGATGCCATAACGTATGTATTCCTCTGTGCATTAACCTTATGCAAGATTCCAGAATGTACCTAGGGATCGTCTATATAGTAAGCATGTATCAACTCTAGATGCCCAAAATCAAATCTTGAAATCTGCCATTTTAAGATGAGGCACACAAGGCCAGCCTTGCTTTCCATGGACCCTATTTTAGAGTAATCCCCCATCTAATTCCACTCATATTAACGGATCTGCTTATTATTACATGTACGTTCAGATGATGTTATTAAAGTTCGGTCAGCCAGTCAAAGAAGAACAACTACTTTACGTAGACAGACAAAGAGGTAAACCATACTTTCATGGCCTCCAATTGGAAAGAAGCATAAGGCTAGGCTGGGTTGCACTAACGGGTAAACTTGACATTTTATTTCAACTCAGAAGATGTTTAAAGAAGCCTTGGCGTTCTAGCAGAACTTTGAATGCCAAAGATCAGATCTTCAAAATTGACCATTTCAAAGAAACCATCACAAACAAGGATCTGTTTCAGAAACGTGGAAGTCTAATTCTGTTCGTGCCAACTGTTCTTTCATCATTTCATTTAAGCGACCGATCCCACTTCCATTTATCTAATCTAATCTAATCCGAGTTATACTAATAGGGTTCCTATCGTTTGGCTTTAATTCGGGACGTGTTTTAAAGTTCTAGAGAGAGGATTTTGCGTAGCAGAACACTGAATACCAAAAACCACAACTTATAAATCACCTATTTAAAGACAATACACACACAACTCAACCTTGATTGTTATGGCCTCTATCTGCGAAAAAGCTCAGATTTAATCTGAAGGGTACGAATGGAATCCCTTTCGTATTTTATCCCAGTTCAGAAGTTATTTTTTAAGTCTAAAAAAGCTGAGGCGCGTTAAAGGTAACTCTAAATAAGAACTCAAAGAATCTGAAACCAGATATTTGAAATTTTATGGAGAAGTATCTTCTATAACTAGAGGCCATGAAATGCACTCATGAACTTAGTATGAGCTATTTTGAAGTTGTCGATTTTTCATATACGAACTTTTCCTCTCATTTCGTACTTGTGGAGTGAAGACACGAACCTTTGGAAATATGCAAAATAGAGTGCGGTTGACCTTTCCTGTCACATCTCAATAACAGCCATTTTCAGGATGATATATTTCGTATTTAGAGATGTACTGACTAAACGGGACTCCTTTGATCCTGAAAAAACCTGCAAGTCTAGCTAGGAATGGTTAGTGCTTCTGTTCAAACACATCACGTCGGATTGTGACACGCTCGAAAACACAGGCAATAAAGAGAAGTCGCCATTTCTGTCTCATTTCAAAGGCCTGCCGTTTTCAAGATGAAATATTTGACATTGATAGTTGTGCCGATGTAACGAGTCCCCTTTCCGCCTGAAAAAACTTATCAGCCGAGGTGATAATGGCCACTGTTTTACTTCGAATGGGCCTGATCGGACAGGAAAACGTTCGGAGATATGTTAGAGTAGTAAGAGTTCGTTCATCTTTAAAAAACCCTCTCATATAGCTGAGAGTGTCTACGCTTTTCATCCGAAACACAGGATCAAACAGGAGTACGTCTGGGACAGGGGAGGATCCAGCGTTTGAGTTTGGGGTGCCATTTGGAAAAAATACAGGTACTCGCAGGCACTCAGCTAAGTGTGTAGCAGAAAGGCATATATGAAACTTTGAAATTTTAACGTTTGGGGGGCATGGCCCCCGCCCCCCTCTGGATCCGCGCCTGGTCTGGAAAAATTGCCCTAAAATTGTAAAAATGACATATTCTGTCTCGTCTCCAAAATAGCCGTTTTCAACATAAAAAATTTGGTATTAAGACGTTTCTTACAGTAACAAGCCTCCTTTGAGCCTGAAAGAACCTTTTAGTCTGCTCTAGAGTGGCCACAGTTTTCATACTAACACACTCAGTTAAACTGAAGAGCGTTCGGAAACATAGGCCAAAGATAGTAAAGTTGACCTTTTTCCCCTCACCTCAAAAAATGAATACACCGGTGTGCACAGTGGCACCTTGAGGGAGATAGGATAAGTAAAGTTAGATTACACTTTCCTTCCTCATGTCAAAATGAGCCATTTTCAAGATGAAATGTTTGGCATTTAGCATTATTCTAGAGTAAAGGGATTATTGTCAACCTAGACAAACAGTATTTTGTCTTCCTGTGCATGTCCAATGTTCTCTTTTCACCACTTGGGATTTCACAGAAGCTCTTTGAGAAACATAGGCAAGAAAAGATGGTCAAGATTTTCTGTCTCATCTCAAAAGCAACCATTTCCAAGAAAAAAATATGAGGCGTTCAGAGGTTTTCTTCAGTAAAGAGACTTTTTACAGCTTAAAAGAACCTTCGGTTGTAGCTTACAAAGGCCATTGTTTTTATTTAAACTCCCTGGATTGGGCAGGAGCACGTTCAGTAAAGTAGTAGCAACTTGCCTTCTGTCATATCTCAAAAACGGTCCTTTTCAAAGTAATATTTTGCATTTAGAGTGGCGCCAAAGTAATGAGACTCCTTTCAGCATAAAGAATTATCTGGTTTAGCTAAAACTGATCTTGTATTCCTCTTAAATCCAACGAATTTTGCACTTTCAGAAGCAGAAAAAACCAGTAAGTTCGACTTTTCTTCCTAATGTCAAAAGCAGCCTTTGTAAAAAGCCAAATAGTTGGCATTAAGAAGTGAAAAAATTAATGAGGCTCTTTTCAGCTTTACAGTACCCCTGGTCTACCTGATAAATGAAACAATTTGCCCTCGGCAGTGTAGGATTGAATGGCATTACGTTCGGAAACAGAAGCATGTCGTAAGGAACCTTGTGGACCAGGTGAGGACGGACAGGCCGTTAAAAACCCAAATTTATTTGTTTTAGAAATTGAGAACTTTTTGATGACATGCAGCAACTCAAGACCATGGATGAAAAGCCTTGTTTATCGAATACTCTAATTTAAGGCCGTTCCAAAAATAACACCTATCATTTACTGTTAGTTGATGTTATGACACACTTTTGTTGACACAATAGGTCGTTACCAGTCCTCCAAGACCTTGTTTCCAGAGTGTGTTGGTATCGATTGCAGCTCGTTCGAAGCATACCGCGTAGTATTCACTGTTAGACTAGCAAAAATTGTTAAAGCTAAGAAAAGCCAACAAAGGAGATTATTGTGCCTGTGTATTATTCTGGCAGAGTTCTCACCAACCCGTACTCGCTGATGTAGAAATTGTCTC
This sequence comes from Carybdea cf. marsupialis auct. non (Linnaeus, 1758), assembly GCA_010016065.2. NCBI lineage: Eukaryota > Metazoa > Cnidaria > Cubozoa > Carybdeida > Carybdeidae > Carybdea > Carybdea cf. marsupialis auct. non (Linnaeus, 1758). Next base: position 2,241 of record JAAAKL020006761.1, on the reverse strand, counting down.
GATTAAGTGATTAGCTTGGTCTCTTATGGAATCCGGGATGGAATTCTTCCGTTTTCAAGATGATACCGTTTTCAAATGATTCCGTTTTCAAAGGCGTCTTCATTTGATGCCGGTTAGGAAAACGTTTGAATGTAAAGGCAAGGCCAATGCGGCATCATCTTGATCCGTTTTCAAATGAAAGCGGCATAATGAAAATTTGGGCCTAAAATGTTTGAGGACCTACATCATCCAAATTGCTGTTGTGCACCTCTTGATTTCGAATATCTGGTTTTTAAAGGTTTGCACTTTTCCATGACACACATAATGTCAACACCATTTGTGACAGACTTTGATTTGCCAAAGCGCTCATATCGATTGAAGCTTTTTCGAAGTTGTGAAATCGGGCGACACGGGAGAAGACACACACTTCATTTAAAATGTAACTTTTCCCAGTGGCTTGAAATTTCTTTGAGCGTACGAATCTGGAACTCCAACATTATCAGCAGCTTAAAATTGCCATTTAAGATACAAAGTTTCTTAGTGACTTGAAAATTTTCAAGAAACTGAGAGCTCGGACACGTACCATAACTACGGTGTGGATATCCATATCGTAGTTCCTACTATTTGCTGCTGGTGCAGGAGGTGTTGTAAAGCTGACAGAATCCGTGCTACTATACCCCTCTCCTAGCAATCCCAATAGTAAATGAAAGTATACCATTGATACACACTATACTTTTAGATGTTTTCACTTTACATTACTCAAAATGAGAATACAAAGCATGTCATATTTTTACGGCACACAATAGGCCTTTCGTGTAAAAGAAAGTCTCGTTTGAGATATGCTCAAGACGAGGCTATGATTGCACATGAAAGTATACTGATGAAAACATTCTTCACTTCTTTGTTGTCACTCAATACAAGGCAGAGCTGCCACTTCAAGCTATTGAGTTACTTTGAAGAAGTAAAATAAAACGTAGACAGTAAAATAGATGCAGACAAAAGCATTAAAGATTTACAAGACGATGTCGACTGACATAAGATTTAAAAGTGTCAAGACCATCAGTAAGAGGAAAGCAGTATGAAGACAGAGAGTTCCAGATCTTGTTACTCTACAACAGTGTTTAAGTCAGACTTCCGTTCTTTAGCCAATCTTTCCTGGGATGACGCTTATGATGCTCTACTACAACTAGAATATAAAGTAGCATCATCAGCTTAAATTGCAAGCTGACACAGTATAGAATCCGATAGATCATTAATAAAAATGAGAAAAAGTGTGGGGCCGAAAATCGATCCTTGGGGGACGACTCACTATCGAAAGCTATCTTAATATTTCGATTACTTAGCGAAGATGAAATGACCCCGAAAATGTCACCACCAATGTCATAAGCTCTGAGTTCATGTAAAAGAGCAGCATACCACACCTTATCAAAGCTTTGAAAATGTCTAGAGAAACTGCCCTGGAACAACCAGACCTATCCAAACTCCTATAGATTCGCTTAGTACCACGGTGAGAAGATCAGCAGTAGATCTAGAAGAACAAAAACTATTCTGTACATCAGAGGCAAGACCTATCCTTGCAAGGTAAGCCACCATTTCCATATTAATTAACCTCTCACATACCTTGCTGACAACAGGCAGAAGGCTAATGGGGCGATAGTTCTCAGGACGGAATCTTTCAGCATTATTCTTAAACACAGGAACAACTAATGCAGTCCTCTTTCAGACAGAGATTAAATAGCTTGGACAAGATCGACGAGGTGTCAAGAGCACAAGCCTTTAGAAGGAGAACAGGAACCATATCTGATCCCGAAGCCTTAGCAGAGTTAAGATTAGATATCACATCAACAGCCAGCCTCGGAGTTATACAGACCTTTCTTAGAGAAAACTCTGTGCAAGGTGGAATATTTGGAAGCTCCAAACCAGAGCAATCGAAACTAGAATTCTTGGAAACATTTTAACAAACAACTGAGCTTTGACGTGGGAGGATATTAACACCTCAGGTCCATTGAATAAGGTAGGAATAACAGACTTTTCCTATGGAATCTTCAAAAGTCATGAGATTCAAGTTTCTGGGTAGAAATAGCCTTCCTACTCAATAATCATCTTGCATCTATCACTGGCATGCTTGAACATTAATACAAGAGGCTAGAAACACGGGAAGTTATTTCTAAGGAGTCTTTCTGCATCCATTCCATGGGATTTAGCAACTAAGTACAATACTCAAACTCGATCTGTTGCGATGCAATACTCAAACTCCATACT
>JAAAKL020006760.1:0-17642 GCA_010016065.2 Carybdea cf. marsupialis auct. non (Linnaeus, 1758) | reverse complement strand
CAAAGTTTCAAGGGATTGCTTTTGATCGCGGTAGCCACTAGTTGGAATAGACTGTAGATTCTTGTGTAGGACGTCACAAATGAGAAATTGTCAGGTAAAACGATAAGAAGTTATCTCATGAAAATAAAAAAGTGTTGATTAGCAGTTTTATGGAATATAAAAAATATCAAATTTGATAATTTCGATATTACCTTCGTTCATCCCGGCCCTAAAGCAGCCTCGAAGTCAAAGTAAAAAGTGGTCCTTTCTTTACAGACTGTGTTGAAAATGAGAATGATCTTTACAGCTTGAAGTAACAGTGTCGAAACAGACGTACAAGAAAATGATAACTTGAAATGAAAAGAAAATACAAAGCACTGGCTATATGGCGCTGATTTTCTGTACGTAAATAAAACGCAAACCAATTTTTCAACGAGTTGTTTGATGAAACACTTGGTCCTTACTTACATATTTGAATGCGGGGAACGGTTTAAGCCATTTCATCTCTACTTTCCAAGAAACTAATTTTCATTTGCCGTTCTTTCTACTGTAGCATGATAATAGGGTTGTTGGGCTAATGTCATTTGGCTCCTCGCATATTTAACATTAGGCTTTAGCTTTCAGTTCTCCTCCATCCTAGCTGTTTCACTACGTATCGATAGATCTGAAGCCTCGTTACGAAACTAGGACGGCTTACAGGTATATTACAATCTAGTTACATAGGAGAGAACAGTTATTTAGTCAGTTTTAGCACAGAAATAGTGACGGTCTTGAATAGGGAAAACAATTTACTGATCGTAGTCAATTTCAAGAAAGGTTGATGAGTTTTGGGATGTAAGATTTCAAACGCTTATATTTCCCCATGTTTGAAGACGTGTTTGTAGACACCGGATATTTTAGTAGTAGTAGTAGCAGTAGTCCAGAAGTAGTGATGTGCGTGTTTTGTTTCAGATTCCGATGCAAGTAAAGATAACAGGGAAGAATTGAAGCAAAGAGAGAGGCACTATACTTACCCATTGCATCCTGACGTTACTAACAAGTGGTGCATGGGTGGTGAAGAACCACTCTCATCGACCTTAATTGTCCGAGCACCAATGATGTATGGACACCAAAAAAGACGCCCTAAATACAGATTGCCATCATCTATAGTCCACCAGTTATCTAAGCCGCGTGGAAGATCTTTTTCACTGGGTGAAATCAAACACAAGCAAGTACCTCTCACAGATTTAAATGGAAAGGCTGCTTCCGGTACAATTGACAGTAATCTAAATGTGCATACATACATACATACATACATACATACATACATACATATATACATACACACATACATACATATAAACATATATCCACACATGCATACGCATACACATACACGTTTAAACGCATAAATATTAAAACAGAAATACACGCACACGCAAACAAACACATGAAGTGATAGCAGAATGTACCTAGGCGTTTGAGTAAACTTCAAATTTCAAACAACAAGTAGACCCATTTCTTGGCCGTTTCCCTATAGTCGAACTGAAAACCTTACTTCTTAGGTAGATAGATAGGTTAGATAGCTTCATTCAATAAATGCAAATTCCGGGGGAAATGTTATATTGCAGAGGCATGCAACTGTTGTATAACGTTACAAGTGGTTTCTTCTCCTTAGCTTGTGAAAGAATTCCTCTTGCAGATTTTTTTGTACAATGTTCAAAATCACAGCGATAATAAAAACTAGACCTCTAGCTGAATCGATCCCTGCACAGTACGTGAATGATCAAGAGTTCATACAATGAATGTGACTTGGCCTTCGCCTTTACTAGTATATCACGTGACGTAACATTTGGCCTTGTGTTGAGCCCGGAAGTAGGGAAATGGTACTGTGATTGGAAACCAGGTTAAGAGAAGTGGCTCATTTGACGTGCTGCCAATTACTGTGACCTGAAATTGAAAGCTTTAACATTGAGGGTAGTGCAAGGTTTTTATCAGTATACCTCTTTGATATAGACGCCCAATTACTATACTGCTGCTAGAGAGATCTTTTAATATTCATTTTACATAATCAACATCCATATACCACTCACCACTGATGTTTGTCGTAGCAAATACCTTAAATTATTAAAGTAAGCTTTCATTGATACGATGCGGAGTATTCACTTTAGTTATCTCATCTTCAGAAAATGCCGATTACTCTTTGCATCTCGTCTCCCCTTCTAACTAAGTCGCGATAGAAAAGTCTCTGTCGTCAAAGCTATTGAGAGGTATAGTTTCTTCACGCAGTCACAAGAATTCATGCCCATCCTCAATAAAATGAAATTCGAGACAAAATGCGCTTTGTCTCTACAGTTTCTCCACATACAACGGCATGTACAATGTCAGTGAAAAGGGACTAGTTATTAGTCGTTCAAAGATTAATGATGACACTTGCGAAGTTGCAAGTGTTTACTTTGTTTTCTGGTATTTACTGTGCAGATTCGAGGTTAAAATCGGTTTTAGGCTCAAAAGTATTAAAATTTTTAACGACGATGATTATCTCATTTCAATCGAAATTTTTGTTTAGCAATTTTCTCAATGAATTCAATTATTTAAGGGAAGTATGAGCATATTAAATCCAGTAGCCGAGTGAAAAGTATTATTGTAACATGAATAGTAGTCACATACCACAATGGAAACTTCCGAAGATTTAACACTACATGGTATGTATTTGCTTTGACAATCTGTAGAGTCAGAGATGTATCAGTGGTGCACATCTTAATTCTTTCATGTTGTTCATTAAACGTTATTGAAGACACGTAGTTTAGCAAATTATGTAGTTTCTATCAAAACCAAGAAATGATCATAAGCTACAGCCACTAAGATCCATAAGCTTTACATGATACGTAGTGGTGGAAATAAAACGTTTGAGGGCATATAGTTGTTTGGATGTTTCACGTGATTTCAGGAAGCTTGGGTTCATTTAAAGAAGCAAACATTATTTTAGCATATTGTAAGAAATGAACTGAGACGCAAACACGAATTCTCTCGCGCAGGAATGCCCCCGCCTATTATTGATTGTCTGGCAATATGGAAAAGGATATTGGTCTTTTAATCAAGTGTTAATACGTTATGAGGCAGCATTGCCATTTATTACTGACAATTAATCGGAAATGATATTAAGCCTTGGGTACTTAATAAGCCATGCGAGGGGCCTGTCCAATCCAAATTTGCGTTATATTACGATGACTTTGGCCCCTTGAAAATAATTCTACTTACGCTTTTTTAGTTTGATGACCGAATCATATTCTACTTTTGCCCACGCGAGGTTTTTTTTCTGCCATCTACATGAGGGATGGTACAATTTCTGAAAGATACTGATAATTTTTATAACTTCGTAGAAAAATGATGCATACTTTTTGCCCAGGTTTCTAGTAGCTGCCAGGAGAAGGGGCTTGTAGTTGGGATAGTACCCATCCAATTCTCTCGTGTCTTCATTTCAAATACATTTGATTTGGTTGATGTCTCTTCTATAATTTGATCGTAGCCGGAAGAATACGTATTACAAAGAATTCAATGCCAGAGCCACGGTTTACCCCTGGATCAGGTTACTTGAGAAAACAATCCGTGGAAAGCAAGATGCAAGAGGAATTACTTAACCTAAAGCAAAAGATGTTTAATGAGAAGACAGATGCTATTATTCAAAAGAGAAAGTAAATGATTATTGTTTTCTCTATAAGTTTTGTGAGTTAGATGCCAGTGGTACAAGAAAAATGCATTAGTGGTCACATAGCATTTATTATTATCCCAAATTCTGCTTGGTGTTTTACGCATCAATTTTGTCAGGCATGAAATACCTCTTTCTGTAGGTTTAGTTTTAAAATCAGGGGTAACTAATGAAGAAGGAGGACAACGCAACAAGGTGCCGTGCTTCTTATTCTTAGTTATTATATAAAGCTTCCCTAGAAAAAGCAACGCTTTTTACTTTACCCTGTCGCATTGTCGGCATCGTCTTGCTTGGGACTCGATCGTTCATCTTTTACTGGACATCCTGTTAACCCACGGTCCCGCTTAACCCGCAGCTAACTTTCGACTCCCAATTTTTTTTCTCTCTTTGTTTAATTTCCTACTTGTGAACATTTCTTTGTGATTTCTTATTAAAATGTTGATGTATCAAAAGAAGCTAACTAAATATCCGCCAGTTATTGTTTCTCTCCCCTATCATCGCCCATTTACGTTTATGCGCTTATATAAGTTTTCTTCTCGATTTGACCTAAAGGTAAACGTACGTTTTCGTAACCCTCGTGGGATGGGGCTGGCATTATATCATGGATCTCGATGAGCGTAGTTAAACGGGATTTCACTGTACTATTTTATGCCATGATACTCAATTTCAATTTATTTATAAGTAGCCCAGAATGCATCAGCACTTTAAGTTCTTACGACACTTAACATTGTCAACTCTTTCGTCAACAGTCCTTGATCATAGAATTAGTCCTTGTTCCTGTTAATCTTTCCTGCCGCTATGTTTTTTTAATTTTTAGGCTCTTGCTCATTTGGATTTAGAATTTAGTATCTTGATATAATTGAATAGTTGAGAAATGGTCAATTCTGACAAGAACCCCCAAAACGTTTCTCAGACCCGCCGTTACATGTTTCGTTTTTAGCATCCTTTCAATTTCGGCTCAAATATTGCAACATTGGCGAGATCAAGTCAAAATTTGCCCTTAGCGTGATTGCATTAGGGGTCATTCGCAGAGAGTCCGAGGAAAAAGTGGAGCGGAATTATGCGAATCTGGAGAAACTAGAACACATGGAGTAAACGGGGATTGAGCCAGGCGGAATTCCACGTTTTAGCCTTCCTATGTATTTTCCTTTTATTGTAACATTTAAGTCCTTCTTTTCCCACCTATTTTTTTGGCCGAGAAACGTTTTTGATCGTTGCAATTCTGCTTTAACTAGTCGCTCGCTAATGAGCACGACAATTAATTTTTTTGAACAAATTAACAGAGGTACAGAATTCCCAACAAGCAACAGATGATGCATTCATGGAGTAGCTTGTCCCCAGTCTACCTCCACCCCCTATGACTTGGGGATATTTCGTCCAACTTTGTATACGAAGTAAAGAGTGCCGTCGCCAAGTGTTTCTATGGCTACAATCCTTTGGTAGTGACTAAGTATCACTGCTGCTTCCCTTTAGTGATAAAGGGCGTGCTACTGGCTATGCAATTTATCAACGTTATTTACAGTTTCAATGGCGATGTGATTCTCAGTATGTTGGTTGCAAGTCTCAACGACTCAGCGGTTGCAGCAGGGCAACGCGTATCATCTATCGTTCGGGAACATCGCCCAGCTGTGCGAGTACAGCCTGGACACTGTGGCAAGCAAGAGACAACCCCTAGCAGATGCTGACTCAGCCATTGCTTGCTCTCCCATCCCTCATGTGTCGATAACTATTTCGATTCCTGTTTCACCATTTTAGCACGCGGTCACTCCTCATTTTATCTGAAAATTTTTGAGGCCGTTTACATTAAGCAGTCTACACCCAGTTTCTGTTGGCAAAAAGAATTTGATTCTCCTCACATTTGTTTTAATTACCACCTCCTTCTCCTTTTCTTACAGATTTCTCAGTGTACCATTTTTTCCTTCTTACCACAACCATCATTCTAATTATGCTTGTATTATCTTACCTTCTGTGCTATTTACATACTTGTATACGTTCTTTAAATATCTACATGAACTTCTCATTTGTATTTTTATACCACGAACTGTTAAAAATGTATTCATTGTCGTCTATAGCTCCGATGAAACGGCACGAAAAGACTTTCAACTACTACATTATTGCGTTATTTGTTGCCGGTTGGAAATTAATAACTTTTTGATTTGTTGACCATAACTGAATCGTAGGTACTATAGTTGAGTTACGGGTTGACCTAACCCTTTCACATCATGTAATATTTGGTGCCAAACCTGTGTAATACAGGACCATTTTGTTGCGGCGTGCATGTCAAAATGATAATTGCCATATTGGGCTGGTTCTAGCAAGAGATGGTTTATGTTAAGTAGAGGAGGGAATTTCGAGTATGCGCCGCGGGTTCGGACAAAGGGGGAGTAGGAGTCTGAAAATGCGCTTTTTTGTTAAGCGTCTACTGTGAATGGTCTCCGGTCGAAGAACGACGCTTCCAAAGCATTATCCATTCTATTTCATTTTTGTGGTTCTTTATGTTGCTGTGATAATGTTGCTTGGATTGAACACAATGGTGAAATTGTCTTGAGTGAAGTAAAAAATACCGGGAGAGGTCTACAAATCTGATATTGCGAAAACATTTGTTATTTAACAGAGATAAGCAAGCACGCGAAGGCTGGCATGCGGAAGCCAAGCGAATGCAGAGACACAAAGAAAGCTTAGCAAGGATGCACGGGCTAAATTATGGTAAGTCGCGAAAACAGTTTGTTTGCTATATTTTTCTATCAATGGATAGCAAACTTGTTTTTTTGTGGTTTAGAGAGTCGAAGATGGGTTTTGTTGAGCTGAATTGCCTTTCCTAGGCACACAGTGGTAATCTAGATGTGACAAGCATTCCCCAAATAATATAGCATACGATCTATACGATAGTGTGAAATTGAACTTGCTGGTCATTCGTTTACAGATTTTGAGGACGGAGGTAGTGAAAATATACGGCCAATTAATGTGTGCGCTATATCCTGTATACCTCACATACATTCATGGTATCGGTGGTCACATCTGCATATGACGGTGTAAGGTCAAGAGAGTCAATCAGGTGTTTTGCGTTCCATGATGGCAGATCTAGATACTGAGAACACCAATGGGGTGTACCCGTAAATAGAAAGCAATAATGTTAAGCTCCTTTAGGAATGCACTGATTTCAGTACCGAAAATATGGGAATATGTTAGAATAGAGAATATTTTGGAATGTATTACTTTTAATGGTGGATTTTTGACCCCATTCCATGCTGGGAATAAAACTTTAGACTTAACAAATTGTACATATATCAAAGGAAGCCTGCCAAGGTAAGAAAAGGTGCTGCTTGATATTTTTTTAACGTTTTGAGATAAAAGGTAAAAAAGAAACAACTAGGAGGAAAGGAACCTCTCAATCGATTCGGTCTATGGCAGAATCTGCTAGAATAAAAATTCCTCTGATCCTCATTGAATCCCATAAGAACCAAAGTAAGCTTTTCTTTGGCGATGGAAAAAACGTAAGAAAAAGGAGAATAGCTAGGATACTTCAGATAGCATGCTGCACGAGAAAACCGAAGTGGCAGTCCAGGCATCGATGTAGTGATGTAAAAGCACTTACTTTATCGCAGCTGTTACCTCTAAAACTACTTTCTTATGACAGAGATAGTTAGGTGCCCGTTTGCTGCTGGAATACAAGGGAGTAGTATCAGCATACATTAGAATGTTACAAAAGACAGAATTATTAATGAAGGTGCTTGAACACCGACAAATGACTAAATAAAAACGAAAACAAAATCGTGAAGATCATTGATAAAGAGAGAAAAACGAGTTAGGCAGATGAGGAATATCTTAAGTGGCTCTAACATTTGTATTGAAGAATCAGATGACATGCCATCACGAAGACTTACAGTCTACGATTCCAAAGTGGTAATATGAATTTCTTCACTACTAGCATTGTAATTTCAATTAATCGAGAAGATTAGCCTGCCATGCTCGAAGTATCAAATGACCAACTGCTCTGAAATAACCGATGCTTGTCCAACGTTTTGTAAATCCTTTTGTTTAACACAGCTGATAGGCCAATAAATAAACAAGTTAATCCAGAGCCGTATGTAAAACTACGTAAAGCTTTTCTTTCCAATTTACAACCATTCATACCTTGCTTGTGATAGACAAAAGACTTACAGGGGGCTAAATTCAAGGAAACGACCGCTATCCAAAGATTTGAGGACAGATACGGCAGTAGCAACTAAAAATGTATTGAAAAGGACGAGATCTTATGCCAGATGTTGAAATGTTTGACAATCATAGATAAAATGTGGTTTATCGAGACAGCCCTTCTAGGTAATTGCCACCCTATGCTTACCGGCTCATATCCTTCCTATGAGACAGAGTTATACATCCAGGCGGACGCCATCCTTGTATTTCTATGATCTACGGTTCGGAAACGGAGCTTTCCTTCCCACGAGTTGACTATTTAACAATATCAAACTTTCAGCGTTGAAGCCCCTCCCCTTCGCAAACGTTTGCCTGACATTTTTGGCCCTCAAATAGTAGAAAGGTGAAACTTTAAGGAAATCGCAACTAGAAAATGCTATTTCAGAGTCAAATTTCCCATTTAACACGATAAAACTTTCCTAAAACATGACGTTGACCAGCGTTGACCAATGACCTTGGTAGACAAAAAGCCCTATGTCTAATGAACTGTAGAAATCAAATTCAGATTTACTTTAACATTTTATTGAAGTATTATACCAACAGCATGCCAAAATTTAGTACCTATAGCTTACGGGTGCGATGTTACATAGGGCCAACTCCACTCTGCGCGTAGCATCGTATCTGAAAAACGCCTGACCGATGTTTGGTGAAAATACGTTTACTGCTACCTTTGTGGACGACGCACTTCTTCCAAGGCCAGCAGTTAGACTCAACTTATTACAAGCTTTCAAAGCACACTGCTGGCAGCATTCCGTTAGATCGTAAGTGTTCATCCTTTTTCCTAGTGATTATAGACAGAGCCATTTTGTCATAGACTGATACACGTATTTTCTTTCTAGCGTCGCCAGAACCTCCCTTTGGCACTGTTGATCAAGTCCAACAGGAACCGTCAAATGAAGTAAGTGGTAACGCAACTGCCATTGTGGCACAAGCAGAATCGATAGGATACATAAGTTGACAATCCGCTTAAAGAAAACGAAATTAGGATTTTTACGATTTTTACATCCCGTTGAGACACCTTCGCTATTTCAAAAGGCCTACACGCCCTAACTCTATAACCCGGTGCGCTTGGTTTGATTTCTTATGCTGGTGGTCTTACTTAAATATCACCATATTAGTTTTAATGCTGTGATTGAGACAGCATGACGGCTAAAAAATGACGATTCCTACTGTTGTGCAGATGGGTTGTCTGCGAATACATACTCTGATTCGCATAGCTGATGTTCTTTTGGTCCATTCCCAACAGAGCAGTTGTGCACTATCTATAATCTTCGCTACCTAGTATTAAGAAGGGGGCTAGTAAGGATACCGCATAAATATATAAAAAATGGAGGGATTCTAATAAGTTAAAGGTAATGACTTGATGTCAAAGAAATGGTTGACAAGGGAAGACAGTACTAGTGATGCAGGGGGAAAGGAATTTTAGTTGTAAAGCTTATTCGTTTACCGTATTTTAACTTCCCTGTATGTTTCTGTTTTTATAGACAATCAAACTTTGGACATGTCTGTTTGATAGATTTCATTCAATATTCTCATTTCCGATCTTTAAAAATTTCTGTGGGTGTTGGAAAGATTGACAATTTGGGTGGCAGCTCTTCCTATTTTCTCCTAATGGCCTCCTGTCGAAGGCTTGGTTGACAAACAGGGTTGGTAGGAAGGGAATGAGTAATTTACCTACCTTGGTACCTATTTATTTGATAGATTCATACAAATCAAAGGACTTGCAAAAGTTTACCTCAGTTACTCCGAGTTTCACGTCCCACGACGATTCTCAGACCAGTTTGAGAATCGTCGTGGGACGTGAAACTCGGAGTAATTGAGGTAAACTTGTGCAAGTCCTTTGATTTGTATGACTGAGCTCTACAGAAATGTATTGAGCACTGTCGCAACGGTATTCTTAAATCTATTTTTACTGTTTACTATTTAATAGATTCCATAGTTGCGGAAAGGAGAAAACTTGGGCCTTTTGTGTCTGTAGATGTAATTCATTTGAATTATGAACTGTTCGGCGAAATTAGATTTTACAACTGAAAAGCGGGGCAATGGAAGCGTTTAAAGATTAAGCGGGACTCGGCGTGACGAAAATGTGTTCCTACCCAGCGCAATGCGGAACGATTGCAAAGTATGAAATACGTTAGACCGTGTGATAGCGTGGATCCAAGGTGAAAATCCCCGTAGTGGCAGGTTTTGATGTTGTTATTTTTTCTATTTATTCTGTATCTTATTATTTCATCAGTGCTAACAGTTCTTTATTTCGGTGAGAGAGTGTTATCTGTCAAGAAAGTTCTAATTGTTTGACTGTTGTAGCAATGTATCTTGAAACTAAAAACTAATGTATAACATGAACAGCAACTGGATATTAGTCAATACCATAAGAGGTTAGTTTCTAGTTGGGTAGAGTTAGTAAACGATTTATTGACATCAGGGCGGGCGGCTCGTCAAAATGTTAGATTTGTTTACTCCCCTTGCAATTGCATGATAAAGAGTAGGTTGCTACGGATTTACCCTGCGCTTTAGCCAATTTCAAACTAAAGGATACAACCAGATGCCCATCTAACTGAGTAAATCTGCTCATAGTGAAGGAGGATACGAGCATAGGCTGCATCATCCACGCGGGATACGGGCAGCTAATCACGCTGGTATTTTTCAGACTGTAATATTTGGAAGTCATTTTTTCAAACGCGTACCTTCCATCTCTAATGGGGTTTTTAAAGAGCTCTAGGTGAGTGATGACATGCAATAATCTTGTGAGTTGGTTTGAAAGGAATTTTTGTTAACTGCCTTCGGATGAGAAAGGTGTCTTGTTTCTGATTAATAAACTCTTCTTTCCTAAGTTCCTTTTCGCATTTCTTAACGTAGCATGCCAAACAGGTCAGAGATGCTTTGAAAGCCAAGGATCGTATTGACGTCACTAGGGCAGAAGACATTGTGTCGACTATTCAAAGCCACATTGCGAAAATGGAACAGAGAAGGCGTACTGAGAAAGTTGTGTCTGTGGAAGAGGAAGTCGAAAATGCGAGGAGAAACCTTGAAGAGGTGTGTATCCAAAGATATGTTGTAATTACTTCTCTGCTTCTGATAATTTTACAATTGTTTCCTTCTTTTGGAGCGTTTCTGCTCTTTTTAGGGTCGGTTCTGTCCAGTGCATCTAATGCATTTCTCTCGCCAGCCCAGTTTTTTACGACGATGATAAAAGTCCATTGACATTTCTTAAAGACTTTGTTGGTTTTCAGTAGTTATAAGGCTTCTGGAGAGAGACTCTTGCCACGAGTTCACAGCAATTTTGTAGTTGCCCTAGTCAGAACATAGCTTACATTTGTAAATAGTTACCATGACCACCCTTTCACTAATCATAACCTGTAGTTCCGTAGTGTTTTCCTTTCAATGAGAGAACCTTGTAAGCATGTACAAGTGCCTCTCGTAATTGCTTGGAAGTAAACTCTGTTGGCACTAAAGAAGGGAAATCCCTCTAGTGACCAAATCAGCTCTATTGCATAAAGAGGCACAATAGGAATAGAACTTTGGCAATATGTAATATAGTAGTGTTAGAAGTAACTAATATTATGATAGCAATGTTAGTACACAAGCAGGGAGAGGAGGAAGTAAATGTTAGTTGTCTTCTTTTCCGGGAATGTGTTTTTTATTTATTGATGATTGATCAATAAGGAACTGGTATTCACTTACACATTGATTGATAGGTACAGTAGAGCGATCATTAACACTATGTCGTGATTCTGAAAACTACTTACTTATATTAGTGATATATTTAGTAAAGGTTCATCTGATCGATTTTGCTCGGACATCTAGTCTATCACACCATCCATCTCGATCCTGTGCGAAGGTTGGAAGGTCCTCAGACTGGTATCCCGCGTTATGGCATAGCTGGTCTATATATGTTATGGCTGGGTGTCCAATCGCCTAGAACCATGCCGGGGCATCCAGAGCAGTAGATCGCTGGCCAGTTCCTGCTTCGCTCGCCAGCAGTGGCTAGCAAAGCGCATTCTTCTTTCTCGTAGGATGGCACAGATGTTGGGACTGTTTTCATATAACTGATCCTTGGTTGGATCTTCTCTCCACGAGATGTTCAGTGCGGCTCTGAGCATTCTTGTGTATGTGCCATCCAGCCTGGATTCTAGGGGTTTTCTAGTGTCCAAGTTGTTGCGACGTACATAAGGACCGATTCTACAGTTGCGCGGAAGAAATTTCTCTTTAAACGAACAGGAAGATTGGATTTCAATATTTTATCAGTTTTGTTTAGGGCTACCCAGGCCTTTGCTATTCGGATACTTATGTCTCTCTCTGTAGAATTAATCTCACTTTCCAGGTAAGCGAATGAGTCAACAGACTTGATTGGTTCACCTGATAGTGTCTGAATTCTACCTAGTTGATGGAAGTTAATGCATTTAGTTTTTGATGCGTTGACAAGGAGGCCTACCTCTTTAGCAGCTCTTTCCAGGTGATGAAGAAGTGCTGTGGCATTGGTTATATTATTTGCAGTGAGAGTGAGGTCGTCTGCATAGTCAATACCAGTCATGTTCTTTGTTGGGTGTCGCTTTGATTGTCGTGGTGTTAGTGTAAAACCTATATGGCAGTTTTTGTCGAGTGCGGCTCTTAGGACATAATCAAGGGTGATAATAAAGAGGAACGGTGCTAGTGTATCACCTTGTAGAACACCTGTTTTGATAGTGAAGAAATCTGTGTCTCCATCGGGAGATCTTACTAGGGATTTTGTGTTTTCTACATCAGCATAATAGCATTCACTGTCTCTTTAGAGTGCCGGAGATCAACAAGATCTTTTCCATCTTACCTCTATGAATCGAATCGAAGCTTTTTCGCCCGTACTCCTTCAATGAGTCGTCGAATAGTCAAGATTTATGCAGCGGTTGATCGTTTCTTTCGAAAGCTATTCTGATTTTTATGAAGGACTTTTTCAACTTCAGGTTTGATTCTTTGTAGAAGTAGCGGGTTGTAGATCGTTGCTGCTATGGAGGTAAGTTTTATTCCCCTGTAATTTTTAGGTAATCCAAGATCACCTTTTTGGGAAGAGGCTTTATGCATCCTTCCTTCCATCTCTCAATAACTTCTCCATTGTAAGTAGCGTTGCAGAGATCTAACAAAGGATAAAAAATAGCCCTGTCTTCCAGACTTCTGGAGGAATTTTAATGAGTCTAGCTGCTTTTCTATGTTTGATATTCTGGAGCACTGCCTCCAATTCATCAGTCGAAAAGTTTCCAAGCTTTATGTTGAAAGTATGTCTAGGAATTGGTTCAACATCAGCTTCTACGATGTCAGGTTCATTGCCCAGGAGATTGTCCAGGATTTTGGACATGGTATTTCCATTTACTTAGCCTTTCAATTTGACTATTGGCTTTCTACTTGGATCTATGTCTGGCGTCGTTACAGTTAATTGATGTGCATTATATTCTAGAGTTAAAGCAAATACGTATTTGTAACGCGGTGACTTCAAAATTCATTTTAACGAACCTTGGAAAGGCTTTAGAACAAGCGCGACAGAAGCTCCATTCAATTGATCAATCGATAGGTCGATTGAGTGTTTGTTTGACTTACTCTCAAATTAGGATAACTTGAAGTCATTTTGTAACCATCTTTACTAAATTTTAAGCTGATGTCCCTTGCTGTCTTTTTTAACTCTACACAGGCTATGAAATTACAAAAGAAATTAGAGGAAAGGCGTGCTCTTGAGTATCGTCTCCGAGCATTTACAGCTGACGATTACTTTCCACCAAAACATGCGAGCAGTAAATTCAGTAAAGGAAACAAGTAATGATCATGCTGTACATAATGCAATGAGAAGTTTATGTGTAAATAGTTTTGATAAAAATGCATCCTGTTAATGATAGCACTTGATATAAATCACGTTTATTACTGTGGTTTCGCAATTATACACAAGAATTGATAGGGTATGTGATACAAGGAAGCAAATAGACTACATCAAGGTGACACACAGCGACGTAGTCACTGTTTAAGTACATTCGATGTTGCTTTGATAACTGATACGATTTGTTTTACTAACTTTGTACATGAAACCTTGTTTTGACATGTAACTTTGAGAAGGGAATAATTACTCATGATGAAATAAATAAGACCGAAACTATTTTACTCTGCTTATTGATTTATTGAAGTGCCTACATATTGGAAGATTGCCTTGTGGTGGGTTATCCAACTAGCCGATTGGTTGATTTGCACAACGGTGTTTGTGCAACACTGGCAGAAATGGCGCTTATCATAATTTATCCTCTCTTATAAGCCCGTGAAGAGCGGGTTGTAGAACTCATTTACAGTTACAGTGTAGCGTTACAGTGTACCTTTCGCGGGAGTATGGAAGAGGAGAAATCCTAGCCTTTTTCATAGCGCCAAAATTCTTAAGAGGATTCTACTGTTCAGATCTCCGTACAAGTTTTTACTGGAGTATGTTATTGACGCCGAATGGTTCTTTCCGCACGAGTTATGGTAAGAAGGAGGACGAAGGGGCATTTGTTATACCAGAAAGTGGAGGGGCTACCAAGCTCGGTCTGTCAATCTTCTGTGCCCATTAGTCTGTTTTGCAGGCTTTTTTGTGCCCACGATGCAATGCAATGTGGTTCCAACCTTTGCGTGATGGCCTTGGAGATACTCTAATACCATCCTATAATGCCCTTTCCGCGTCTCCAGAGTTTTTATTGTGGATCCTAGATGGCAGTCCATAACATTTGCAATGCAGGTACCAACCAATAGCTCATGGGATAAGATTTCCTGGACTAGGAAACAACTTTACCGCTTAATGTCGCCTTTCAAATCTGTCGAGATACTTAACTTTTTTAACTTAACAATTCTTAACAGATGTAATGTTCTGGTAAAGGATTACAAGATAATTTTTCATACAGCATAGCCAATCATGCTATAATTAGCCACAGCTTTCGCTTCGAGGGTACGGCAGTAGGATCTCAATGATTTAAGGAAGTATGAAAGAGGATCCATTGCAATACTTTAGTAATTACATTTAGGGCTATGCTGGTACAAGTGCTACCGCTTGTGATGCTTCAGAGGCTTTCTTGAAGAACTTAAAGAAAACTTGGATTTGTATAGAAAATTTATCCGTGACCTATGTGCAGGTCATATCATTCCATTGCTGCTATTATGTGTTAAAGGGCTGATGGTCAACCTGCAGCTGAATAGATGAAGTCATAATTCTTTATCTGAATATATAATAGAGAAAATAGAAGAGTATGTCACAAACGGGATGCGAATAGCCGCGAATGCGTGAGGCACGGGTTCGTATGTTGGTAACGTACTTTTTTATTTTCTCTAATATCTATTCAAATTGATCATTTCAAATCCTCTGTTCTCAAATATTCTGTATTTCTGTAGTTTACTTGACAGCCTAAGACAAGCATAGTGTTTCCTTCTGGTGTCTGTTTCGTGGAAAGAGGAAATACCTAGTTGCATATTGGTGGCAGATACTGCATAGTTCGTTGTAAAGTCCAATTATTTCACCGCTTTACTGTCACTTAAAGAAAATTAAACTTTGTCTGCCCTACGGTCATTTCCTATAATAAGAATAATCTATATGTCCATCCCTCGTGCCACTAGAACGGCGATAACATATTTTAGTGTCTTTGCCCACGCGACAAGATGACATTGCTCTTGCCTTAAATTCTTATCAGATACACCATTAGGTACGTTAAGCCGGCAAGAATAGTACACTATGGTACGTTACATCCCTCTGGCTTTCTTGCTGGTTACGATTTAGCGGAATCAAGTGTTGCTTTGTCAAGGAGAATCTGCTGGGGTTGTCAGATCAGATATTGTATGTCTCCTTAGCAAGACATCGTGAAACTTCCTATCTTCTTCCTATGCGAGCTTCGTTCATTCTCATTGAACATCAACTTTTACACATCTCGTGCACTAAGGCTTTCTGTCCCTCACGTGAATTTTGAGCACTGTGTATCTATGTGAATACAACGTAACTTGTAATGTAAGGTAAGCGAAATATTGTGGCTGGACGGCGACGTTGGAGGAGGTGGCTCCTCTCTTTTCTAGCCAGTAGCCCATTTTCCTTAGAAAACGATAGGTTACCAATGTGTGCTTACCATTTTATCCTTTGGGATTAAACGAGTAGCGCTTGCTCTTTCGTAAATTAATATTTTTCTCTACCACTTCTCCTGTACATTGTCAAACGTTATAACAGGGGCCGACAAAACTAGGGCCGCATTGAGCCCACGATATCTGATTGTGAGGCCAGCTTGGCATTTATAAAATTCACTATATTGAATTATTACGCATTATAACTGGACAGTAAATCCAGGATAATGCCAATGAATTTAAGCTTTCACCGCATATTACAGATAATATTTTGCTTTACTTTATCAATAAGATGGAAATTTGGATTTAGCAATGATTGTTCAATTTTTACAGGTACTTTGAGGGAAATTAAAACAGGAAAATATCATCTAATAGAGTATAGAATTCAAAAACATGTATTGATGTTAATTGAAGTTGAATGAGATCCTAATCAACATATGAATCAAATGTAGCTAATGATGAAACTATTACTATAAAATGAAAACAGGTATAAAATTGCTAGAATCGAATATTTTTCCTTCGCTGGACTCCAGCTAAAGTTCTCTGGAGCTTTTCCAGATCATTGGATATGCATTTATTAGTATGTGGTTCTGCGACAATACAAGTGTCAATATTGGATTATGAACTTTCGACTAGCAAGAAGGCAAGTTCCATATGCCATAGCCAGCGTACCCTATTTAAGTCCTGATACGCGAACCAGTATTTACGTCTTGCAGGGCTGTGACGTACTGTCGTTAGAATCTCACAATTGCTCCTAAAGGCTCCAAAATTGCTGACGAGATTTTGTCCCTCTGCGATCATCTCTGCTTTAAACTTGTCGTATTATTATCATTCCTAAATTTCTCTGATCAATATGCGACCAGCACAGACGCATTTGTTATGATGAAGAGGGTTTTTTTTCAGAAACTATTTGTTTAAATAAGATGAGAGAGCTTCTCAGTCTTTGATCATTCTGTGAAACTGTAATTGCTTATTGTCCCATCAGCCCGTCAGAACTTTAAGTAAAATTACGCAGATCTGCTAAGAAGCAGACGCGTGGAACTCAATACTCGGTTTCGCTTAGTGTAGAAAAAAAGATTTGGGTGAAAAAGTGTGTACGGAATTTTAATCTATCTGAAAAAGAAATATGGAGAAGTTTATTATCAGAATCTGAGATGGGTGCCACACTTTTGGCGTCTTACCATTTCTGGGACACATTTTTTAGTCACAATTGGAACTTCTACGAGCTGATTTCTTTCTCAGATAGCTTCACCTCCCATTTTCTTTTTCTTAGTTACCTCAAGATAGACAATGCTAATATGTTTGCACCGAATTGCTGCCATCTTCGATCACGATGCTACGTCGTACTCTTTGACTTGCGAAGAGTGGCATAATGAGAAGGTGGGCATCTTTTGCCACATGTTCTTATCTCTGTTGAAACTTTTGCAATTGGATTCATTGAACATTTAGAGAAGATATTCTATGAAGCGCCAGAGACAGCTTATAGAGGCACATCCATCTGATGTAATACACGTTATAGCCACGGCTCCTTAAAAAGCCAAAGTTTCTTGTAATACTTGATATCAACCTAGTCGTGACGACGTACATCGTACCTCCCGATCACAAATAAACAATGCTTTTACGACGTATCATTTTGTTCGGAAAGTCCTTTTACGTCGTTTCGTCCTTCAGGCATTGTTTCAACAATCTGCTCAAATAA
>JAAAKL020006759.1:0-17643 GCA_010016065.2 Carybdea cf. marsupialis auct. non (Linnaeus, 1758) | reverse complement strand
GTGTTGGCTAAACTCAGAGAATTGCGGTTACGAGTGACGTGTCCAAACCACTTCATCTTCCTTTTCTTCACAATTCACGGTAACGTTTCTTGGTTGCCACTTCTACGGACAATTTCGTCCTTAACGCTATCGTCAGTTCTGTGTGCGGTCGATTGCAAAATCTATTATAATTTCAAGTTTTGTAGTATTAGATACTGATCATTAAAAATGTAAAGTAAGACGTTAGCAAACTTGAGAATTTTAGAAGAACAAAATCTTTAATCGTAATTGCATAACATAAAGTCTATACTATACTCAGCGAGTGTGATATATAGTATTTACAGTGAATCCCATATTATCACGTCTGTGTTGAAGCATGAATACTTCCTCCAACGACTCGTTTTGGTATCTGCGATGTAGCAAGCTTCTCTAGTTTGTTTAAATACCAGAATAGGTATCCAATGATGATCTCGTAGTTTTACAGGCAGGGGATAGCAGATGTTATTTGATTTCACTGGTATTCTTCTTCCCTTTCGAAGTGAAAATGTTTGGTAAAGACTTTGAAGAATACGAAAACAAATCTTCTGTGGACAAAATCTTACCAAAGAAACAAGATGTTCTTAATTGTCTCGCTGTTGGAGGAAGATGGATAACATCACAGAGCAATTTGCAGGTTAGCTTAAAAATATTAAAGATGTTGAAGGAATCTTTCTAAGACAAGAGCTTTATACCAATCATATAGACTTTGATACCATTGGTCGACTTGATTGCAATCATTGTTATATACAGCCAAGCGGATACATCATCCGTTGATAGGCCCTGAGAGTACACCCTCTTGCTATAAGCTTGCCAAAATTTGGATAAGCTTCAAAATGCTTAAAACTTTTCAAGTTTGAGTCTCCATATATGCTCAGAAACTTATGCTTAGTTTGCGAGCTTGAAAATCTTACGGAAATTATTGCATGATTATGAATAACCATCTAACTACCGTATTCAGCAAGGCTGAGGCAGTTAGATGGTCCTAATGACCTGTCTTTACACTCATCACCAATGTTATATCTCATTTTTTTGATTTCGCGTTTGTTCTGAGGCTGGAAGGAATATGCTTAGCGATATGCTTAATTTTTTGGCAAAAATCGAGCATCGATATGCGGAAGAAGGTGTATTAAGTGATAACCTAACTTGTCTGGAAAAACGTTTTGTTTAAATCATACCATGACTAAAGTGAACACTAAAAAATTGATCCTAGCATAAGTATGTAATCTGAAATAGCTAGAAGGTAACTGAGTTGTAATGAATTTAAAAGATACGCCACCCTGATCAGAGCGCCATCATAAGACCTTTGCGTTCGAACCAATTTCCTTTCACAGAGATGTCGAAACCAGAAACGGTTACGGTTAACCTTTACAACCCACAACATACTAAGCGCTCGCATATCCACTTGGTTACATACCTCAGTAAAGCTATTCATATTCTTTCCACTGTCTCAGCGGGGGTGGTCGGGAAACGCAGCTCAAACTGCGGCCAGAAGAATCGTTTCAGTGATACGCTAAAAGCCGCATTGGCTTTCAACATCTACCTCGGTAATTGGGAGTAGTCAGCGCAAGGCTAGAGAATGAACTGATTAGTTGTTACAAGTATACCACAGCATGTGAGGTCGATGGAATTTTCGGTTGATGAGGACTACAGACGAGCTAAGAACATGTCATGCAGTTCTTGTAGCAGCCTCTTTAGGACGCAAGTTGCAATCATTCGTCTTCAGTATTCAGTTCAGAAGCAGAGCAAGATTGTTCAACCCTAAGCTGACTAAACGGTCCTCAACAAATCGACAGGTGAACAACAATATCGACATTCTTTATCTCTCTGAATTTTGTAAATCAAATATGTCTTCTGTATTTAATATATAGCAGATCCTATCTATGTTTTATGTATTCGTTGCTTATCTTTGTGTGGCATGTAAGCCTACGTATCTTTAACCCAGTTAGAAAAGGACGAAAGTCGAGTATGCGTGGCGATCATTTTCTTTGAACATCTGGGCTGTTTCTTCGGTATTGATTTGATTACTTGATTTATTGGTCACATGGGTGATGATCTATTTGTTTGCGTCACGTACAAGTTTCTTTATTACCTGAGAATTGGCACTTCAGCCTGAGTCAGTTGGTCTCTTGCATGCGTCTTTGTTAGCTTAATGTTTTGGCTGATTGTACTTTTGCTTAGTCGATTGGCTAACAGATTATTTTATTTGTTAATTATTTGAACGTATTGATTTATTTATTCATTAATTGCTGGCTTGCATTGGCTCCCATTACTTTGCTCCATTAATTTATTGCTGTATCGATATTGTTTTATCCAATTTCGAAGGGAATGTTTTGCGTATATAATTTACTGATCTTCCGTCCCTCAGACTTTAATCACTAGTGGTATTATCTATAAATAGGGCACAAAAACGGTTTAATTTTGTTTTCTTCAATGTAATATCCATCACAAGCAAGGAGTATTATTTTATATTTTTGTTCTTCTCTTTCATAATAATTTCTCAATTTCTTTGTTCAGCTCGACCCTGAGGATTCACGAATTTTATTTCTGAAATGTGCGTCGGTGCATTATTTGTTTGAGCATTCGTGGACTCTTTCCAGAGGTACTTTGACAGCATTAGTTTAGATTGAAAATCATTGTCCAAATCATTCGAGACCAGTCGAGAATACTTGCACTATTTATTTAACACACTTTTTCCCGATTATAAAGATCGATTGACTTTTAATTTTACTTGTCGTTTGTCGTGAGTTTTGAGTTCACGAAAATCTCATACATAGCATAGTGCAAGGACTTTTTGTTCCTTTTAAAAGTCGCTTAAAAATTTTTTTTGATGGACTTAAACTGTATAACCTCCTTGTTGACTACATTCACTCGACATTGCGCGTTGTTTTGCATTCGGCATGTTTTTGCAGGAGACTTGTTTTACTGACAGAACTTATATCTATTTCGTTATCATACCACTTTCTTTGCAATCGATGGGTACCGAATTTGAAACTATACGTTGTTTGGCAATGGAATATTGGTGTCAAAATCAGGAGTAAAACTTGACGTTACGGCTACTGTAATGTTCTATTGGTAGGGCGTTGAAGCGCAATTTTGCGAGCAGCGAAAACTAGAACTGATTTCTACTATTCTCTGCTGGCAAAATGTCGAGGCGACATCGCTAGATATTACGTAATGACTACTACTGCGCATGTGGAGCCGTGGAAAATGTCTATCGCCTTGATATTTTCCGCTTAGTGGAGATTAGACTTAAAGGACACCTTATACAAAGACACCGCTTGTAAAACCCGATGTTGATTACTCGATATTACGTAATATTTGTATGTATCTATGGATTTTAAATCAAAAGTTACTTCTTAAACTTGATCTTTTTTATCCCTGGTTGCAGGAGCTCAAGGCAAATACTTACGTATCCTTTGCAACATCCGAACGTAGGATTAAGTCACCAACGTAGGTATTATGACCAAACATGTAGCTGTTGGCATAGAAAACATATGCAAAGCTCAGATTAGATGTAATTCTGTAGAAAAAAACACAGAGTTAGAGCTCAAAGTTCATGTGTTTTATATAGCGTAACAGAAAATTTTATATCGGTTGCCAACAGTGTTTTGGGGCGGATAAAGAACTGATCTCGGTTTAAGCCCCATTCATCGCTTGGACCCCACCCATGTTTAACATCTCATTGTAATAGAGCGCTGCATTTCCATGTTCGGAATGTCGTTTGAGGTTTTCAATTTTGATGACCCATTTGAATTGTATGCCCAGAGACATGTGGAAATATATTGTCAACACCAATCTTCAGTTTGGGATGAACAAAACCACGAACCCTCAGGCAGTTCGTCTATTTCTGATGTGACGACGACCACAGCCCTTAATCTTGTTTAAAGCGCCGCCCCTATTGTAACGCCATTCTTCAGCAGGCACCAGAACAAAATAGCTCCAGAGCAAACTTCACGGCGTTTGGAAATACATGTTGTGTGACGAATTTTTAAATCCCATTGTTTGACAATTAATAGCGAAGTAACCTTATCGTATGCGCAGGTAATCAAGACAGCCGAAAGAATATAGATAGACAGACAGATAGACACTCAGGCAGACTGAGTGACAGACAGACAGAATTTTCTAGGTCTAACTCAGCAATTCTTATCCTGTTTTTTCCACGGAGACTAATCGAGAATCTAGTGATAACAACGAAGATACTTCATGAAACCCAGAGATGTTCGCAACTTCGCAATAATCATCAAGTAATTGAATGCAGGTCACTGAAATTTATTGTCTTGTACAGTTATACGTACATGAGTTGCGTGAAGTTAATAGAAACACTTTTAATATGGATGATGTAGGATTACTACCAGACAGAACCATAAAATGCATTTATATTTGATCGTATTTGTTGACATTTTATTAAATCTTCACTCAGGCAAATAGCCAGGATCTTATTTTAAGGGGACCAGATTTGTTGGAGGTTACAAGTTTGTTTGGGGGAAAGGGGCAAAAGTTTGTCGGATATAAGAGTGTAATGTTGACTGTTTCTTTCCGATTAATGATGTTTTGGGGGCACACACCTTTATCGGAGTGGCATTTCCCCACATCCTGCCCCAGGCTACGGGTAGGGGTCACTTTTCATATGCCAGAATATTTCTCGTAAAAAGTTATACAAAGAATACTGCAAATTGACTCTATGGAGACCTCCTTGATACATGCTGGTATTCTATACAATGTCATGGCATCTAAGCAGTTTTCCATTTATTTTGGGAAAGTGAACAGGGCAGATGAATTAGATGTGCGTTTATTTTAACTTGATCGAATATTTAGGTATATTTTTTACTTATTTAGGTACTTAGATTTTGTGATTTTGTATTAATTTTTGCTACTTGTTGCTTTTCTTAGCCATATGAGCGTGGGCGAATTCTGTGTGCAATAAGCCGTAAGATACGTGTCCAGATACTGATCCTAGAAACTGACCTTGGGCCATGGGGTACAGTTGAGGACGTAATAAGAAAATAAAAATAAGTTGTCCCTATCCAACTCGGGCTTTTTGCGCAACCGATTCTACTGGGGGGAGCCCCCTATGTAACTTGGCAACAGTACGTTTCGATTTATTGAACTTCGGCATACTGTTAGTACTATCCTCACTGTTTATAATGGTGAAATAAGTTTTGAAATCAGAGGTATTGTCCATTATATACGAGCCTTCTTTTTTATCAAGGTCATCAGTCAATAGCTATCAACATGGCATCTTGGCAAAAATAATTTGCGTCATTTTAAGGTTGCCCTTAAAGTTTTCTTTTTTCTTGCAGTAGACTTGTGAAAAAATCGTTTCTTTGTATAAAATACATAATAAGCAAAGGAATCAAAACATTATTTGTTGGAGGAGGTAATTCGAAACTGAAGCTGTTTCTAGTTTCATTATCGGTAAATTTCTGACGACACTGCAAGTATTTAAATATTGAACTACAATCTGGAACGTATCAGTTATACATTTAAACGTCAAAACATCGATATTTGAGGACAGACATAATTAAATATAGGTCAGTAAGTATCATGTCTACAACATTTGCTAAATTGTGCTAAAAGATGCTAAATGTCACATAAACGGGTGTGAGGTGGGCTCCAACCCCACACCATCCCAGTAGAGTATGACTACCAGAACGAGGTTAAGTGATCATTTATAATTCTCTCTAGATAACCTGCCTCGATTAGAGTAAATGTATAGCAAAAGGTATCTATTCCGAAGTTTAATTTTTCTTTTCCGTTCTGAAGCTACTGAATGACTGCAGGTCAACCCACATTCAGTTAATAATAAGTTTATATCGAGAGCCTACTCATGGTAAAGGGCTTTATTTAGGTTGTAAATTAGCGGCAGCTGAATGAAAATTTAAATAAGAATTTAATTCATGAGGTGTGATCTTCATCCACCGGAGTGTATAAATTAACATTTTTCGTTAAGCTACCACCAGACCTTTACTGTTTCATATACTTTTGACCACAAATCCTTAATGAGGTGACAGATATACTTCAAGATATACTGCATAAAGTGAAAGATGGCGTTCTAAGGTAAAAGTTAGCTTATACAGGGTAACTGCATAATGAATCTTTTCCCATTGTTATATTTCTATGATCGACATCAGATTGGCGCAGATAATTAGGCGGGGACATCTTGGTTCCTTCCGAAATGGTCGTTATAAAGATGCTCTTTTTATCCTGTTTTCTTTTCGTTCTTTTTTTTGTAATGTTATCACTTGGAGACATATAATTATCGGCGTCTCAAATTTAGTTGTAAATTTTTATGAAGACTTTTAAGGAGAGTGAGTAGGGATTAAATTTACCTTACATAAAATATATTCACAGTAAGATGCCCAATCGCCACGCTGGAACAATCAAGCTAGCATATGTTACCTTTTCGCTTGTCTCATCCAATGACCAAAAGTAAGCACTAGTCATATTTCAAGGCTGTGGAGGCGTATATATTGCCAACTGAAGCTAAAAAGACAAAGCACAAGGTGCATTATTTTAGTGGATTCTCATACATATAATACTGTTGTGTTGTCAACTTATTTACATTGCTTGGAGCGAAAATGAGTGCTTCCAAGCCAATCTGACGTCACATTGCCAGAGCCTATCTCGTCGTTATCTATGATATGTGTTTATTGCCATTAATAGATATATGTTTTGTGTCATTATTGGGAGGAGTCGTTAGTATTCTCAAGGTGGTTGTAATGACTGACACTGCTCTCAGTTGCTGCTTGTTTTCAAAGTACAAGTAAGGGAAAAAGCGTTTTAACTATCCATGTTGAATAACTCGCCTCGCCTTTCTGTGTCTATCCATCCCCGTTTCTTCACGTAGCGTAAGGGCAACTGTTTGTGTTGAGTTTGAATGAATGCTTCCGAAGCCATATTAAAACGAATTACGTGCATACTGAGATACAAGACTGTTAAATCCTGTATAAGTAAAAATAAAGTGTTTTAAATAAAAGAAATGGTGAAGATTGAGTAAGTCACACCGTATGTAAAAAAAAATTCGATATTAAGTTTGTTGCATCAAAGTTTCAATGATTATTTATGACGATCGCGATTTCACTTCAAGTCTTTCTCTTCTCAGGCCTGCAATTCTCCGCACGGTTCATTTGGATTCTTTGGTACAATCGATGGCAGAAACACGCTATAGCAACGTGGGAGAAATTGTAATGACCACAACACATTTGGCAACTTGAACTGCGTATAAACAACGCTTGTTGGGGTGTAACGTCAATGTTTACATGTAAGACTGCTCCTGAGTGGAACTTTTTGGAGGAAATGATGGACTTATGGGCTAGGTTTTTGTTTTGATCAGTACTCAAGGGATTGATCAGTACTTTAATTCTTTCTGTATACAGTGAAAATTTATTGAAATGAGATGCATATCGTCTCCTGAATTCCTGCGTCATTTTTTTCTCATGAATGAATCATTTGTCACCCAAGCTCCTGAGATCCAGGGTAAGTCAGATCTAGTGTTAAACAGGCGCCCTATTTAATGATGCAAACAAGAAATGGCACTATTCATATCTATCTTCGACCATCCATGTTCATATTGTCGATAAGAATGCATCTTATAACTGCTAGTCCTCTATACAAACTGTAAGGAAGCTAGCGTTTATGCATTGACTAGAAACAAAGCAGCATTTGACAAGTGAAACACTAATTACAACAGATAGGTAATGAAGGAACAAGCATATCTATACACTACGGAAGGATTTAGCACAAAGCTTCCAAACACTTGATTCTAAGTACCATTCAAGTGCTGATGACTTACTCCAAAATCCATTTTGTTCACTTTTGCACGGCAGCTCATCGTTCTCCAAAGGGAGATTGGTTGCAAAACTCAGTTGCCCTTGCCAAGTTGTTTGTTTGGATCTAACGCTTCTTCAGATTGTTTTGAGGGGAGGTGCTGCACCCATGTAAAAAATGTTGGTTTTATGACCAAGTAGTTGTTATACTTTTGATGTTTACAATAGAATGGTTCAGCTCGGAGGTACACTCAAGAGAATAGCACAGGGAGTACTAAAAAGGGCATTTCCCAAGCAATGGTCTTCATTTATGATTAATGAACTTTCTGATTTTTGTAAGATTGTGCCTTCGTGTAAATTTTTAGGGAAACTATTTCTCAAAATATCATCCTCCCTTGAGAATCTTGAGCTCCTTTTTTATAAAGACTTCCATCCTTTTTATTAATAACGATAACCTTTCGATGGAATCAGTGATAATCTTTTTTACAATTTTTATGATGATACTGTATATCTTATCTAAAGATGTTTCCCCAAACGAGATCAATCAAAATGTCTCTCAGTAACCTCAGTTTTCAATTAAACTTTTAATTTTGACTGTTTTTGAGCTGTTGTCATAATCTGGGAGAGGAAACCACGCCAGTGAAAATTCGTACATTATCAATGAATATTTTGGTTAAACAGACATCCCTTACTTTTTATGACAAATCGCGTGCGTTTCTTGTGCTAAAAGATTTGCTCTAGCTACACCTGATTTACATGACCTATGTAAGAAAAGAATTATCAAATGAACAAGAGATGAATTTAATTTATACATTTTAAAAGCAGTTCTGGTGGAAGATTGCAGCATCGTCGTTGGGTTCAATGAGGAATTGTTTTAAATATTTATGGATACAGAAAATATATTTTATTTTCAGTATTTTGGTTTTGTCAATATGCAATATATACCCTTTATCTTTCTGCGGATATTCTTCGTTTTTAAACCGGTTGTCTTTTTATTGCTTCAAGAACAGAGATTTTAGGGCCTCCTCTTGCAAAGATTGTACTCAATACGGAAATGTTTTGATGCGATATCTAACGATCGATATTTCAGAATGATGGCTTGTGCTCCCTGTAGCCTGCAATCGTTTGAACTCTGAACAATACGGCGATGATATGATTTCGAGTCCAAGTGTTACGGAGCTTGCATGGTTCGGGCACTCAGAATATTTCCGTAATTAGAAGGAATACCTATAGGGCTTGATGGTAGGAAAGAGTAAGAACTGCAATCGAAATCGTCAAATAGACAATGATTTAGTGAAACTGCTGATTATCTTGTAACTTGCGTAACAAAGCTCTGCCATGCATTACCCCAGTGCCGTAAGTATATGAATCGTATAGGTACTATGCCCTTGATTGCGGTTGTAAAGTAAAATAAGAATAAAAAAGTAGTAGATTTTCTATGGGCCATCGTAGCTGCATTTTGTGATTTTCAGGCATTCATGCAGGTATCAATGGATGAATACCACTTTTGACAAGGTCTTTGAAAGAGGAGGTAAGTTATTGTCATTTTTGCAAGGGGAACCGCGTATCAATGATATATTAGATTGAAAATATGCTATTGAGGAGTTTTAATTAAGAGTAGAGTAATTTGTTTATTGGTGTCTACCGCGGAATGCTAAAATAAGGTAAAATACCTTTCGGTGTAGATTTGGAAGCTAGGAAATAAACTACTTTCTGTTCGTCCAGAATCAAACATGTTTTTCAAGTTATGTTCTAGCAACGGCGCGCAAGACCATGGCTACGTTCAAGAAAGAACTTAAGTCTGATTGACAGAATCGCATTATCAACTGATTTAAAGACAGTTTTCCATGTGTACATTAAATTCAGTTGGACTCTCTTTTTACGAAAGAAAGTAACCTCTCTGCAGTTGGAGGCACTCGGTAGGTATTATTTGATATGTCTTAGCTGTCAACTCCATTGCTTGCTTACTTACTTACTTATTTACTAGTTCAGCCTTTCGCTGGAACCAGTCCCTGCTCCTCTCTTCACCGATGTCTGTCCTTTATTGCTCTTATTAATTCTGTCAAATCTCAAAATCATGTGTTTCGATGTGATTTATTGCTGTAGTTCGTGGTAAGTCTTTCTCTGCTTCTAGTATAAAATGGTCTGCAGAGTACTATTTTATTTCATTGATATAATATGTTAATTGGATTCAACTCATTTTAAAGCAAATTAACGGTATGCAACATAACAATATAATTCCCGATATTTTAATAGCGGATTATGGCCCGTATTCTCCTCGTTTTGATAAGGAGGTGAGTCAGCCCCCCTTATATATTTCCGTTAGAGCTGCTTCCTTCCCATTTTAACATGAACTCAAACATACATTTGCGGACGCCCCTCCATGTTTTAAGAATAACACGATGTTTGTTATATACTTGTGGTATATAGTGTATTACAAACAACTATTAGAAGTAGCTTAACTATTCCAGCTCTCTTGATACGTCATCCCTGGTTCTCAGTGAGTTTAAGTTTGGATTTATGCGATTACTTCGCACCTTAGGCATATTTATGCACTGATGTTGTAAAATAGAATCATCATCTTGTCGATACTATTGTCATACGTTCAATATGCATGATTTTAGAATTTAACTAAGAAATTTTTATTTGCACATTTCTGACTATTTCACAAAGTGATCCCCGTGGTTACAATATGGTGCCTTGGAACATGCGGCTGTACATCGAGTCCAAATAACCACATATGCGTAATTTTTAAAAACTTTTATCTATTTTTAATTATAAAATATAATCTAAATTTTTATAGTAACATCAGCTGAATGTCGATGATTGTAGCAACTTTGTTATAAAATGTTGTTATCTGACTTGCAATGGTAGATTAAACTTCTTTTTAATGTTGACACCTCCAATTTACTGATTTAAAAATAAACGTACCAGTGATTTGGATGTATATTTTTCTCGGTGAATTTTTTATATTTGGAAGTCATTAAAGCATGGAAGATTGTAGAGCGACGGTAGAAATAGGACGTTAGGGTGTAGCTTTGAGATTATTCGCTCCGATTTAGAGATTGTTCGTTTGTACCTCTAAGCAGCAAATGAAAGTTCAAGTTGACAACGCTTAAGCTGATTTGCCGTATCTCTTTGAACTTAGGTAGGAATTTTTTGGATGGATTATAGCTAAAAGTGGGGTTGATAAGATGTACGACGAAAGGTTGATTTGTCGACTTTGTAAAATAATTTCTAATTGTCTTACGTCGCTCAAGTCATCATTTGGAAATGCAGCAATGACTCTACACGTAAATCTGACAAAAGTTGTCCTTGGTCGCACAATAATTGTTTTCTAGGTATTGTACATTGTAGCAAAGTGTAGGTTAGTGATTGGCAGGGACCACTGTCTGTGGTTAACTGTTATGAAATTATGTTAAGGATGGGAACGCTGCAGCATGACTTTGTGATATAGTAAGTGAAGTCTTAGCGAAACATTGATTCAAGTTAAATAAAGACACCAGCTAGGTAAGATTTCCGATTCTGGAAACTGATAGTTGTTGATGCACACCGTTTGATGTTTACAGATTTAAGGAATATCAACAGAAATAAAACATGATAACCAACTAACGTCATGAGAGCCTAAAAAGGAAAGAGGCTATCAATTTTACGGATATTGGAGTATAACATTAGAACGAAAATTGCCGATGTTGTTGTATGTTGCATGTCGCACTGAAATATAAAGATATAGTGACATCGTACATCTTCTTCCTTAATTGCAACACCAGCTCTAAAATGGCAGAAAGTCACAATCGCATCCAGCTCTACGCAGTATTGAAGGTCAGCCTCATTGCTACATGCTATGTAATCAAGTGCTACGTGGCCAAGACTCGCGCGGGTGGTGGCTTTGATCCTCTCCTGTAACGTTCTTCATTTATGTAGCAATTGTATATTTTATTCCTTTTATACCTTTAGTCATATCAAAGCTAGCAATGGATATCAGACTGGTCATCTTGTCGCTATGCATTGCACTAATTCTTCAGAACCCTGCAATAACCTCCACGTCATTGGCGAGCGGCGAGGAAAGAGAAAATAGTTTCAATAAATTCTTCGCACGTCACTTAACAAGCAATAGTGGAGTTAGATTTCCGGGACGTGGACGTTTTGGGAAGAAAAGAGCGATGCATGATCGAGGTGAAATTTAGTGCTATTCTTATTATTTCTGTACTTTGATTTAATTGAATTTTGGACAAAACACAATTCCAAATCTGGTTTTTCTACCGTGTCTTCTAAGAGAACAAGAAAATAGCCGTCAAAATTCGTAAACATAAAATTAAACGCTTCATTGCACATTTTAGTAAAAAGGATTGAAAGTAAATATCGATAAACGTTTTAGGCAGTGTTATGTGAACAGCAACGTTTCCTCTTTCATAAAGCCCCTGTGTATTTCTTTGATAGACTTTCATAAAAATGTCTTTACTTGCTTCTCTACGACTCAACGTTTCAAAGCTTTCTTTATTACATTCTTCTGTCCGTTTTCTTGTGGATGGTGGATGATCACGTTACGTCAACCAGGTTTTTCTGGTTTTCTTACAAATGATTACTACCTTGGTAGATAGATCAGAGTTTTCATTATGCTTTTATTATAATGTGGATACTCCCTACAAAGCATTATAGCAGTCATCATATCATTCCATATTAGAACCTAATGTCAGGTGAAACCAGGTCTTTCACTCTGGCTATATATCAAAGTAATTGATATAAAGAAGCGATGAAAATGTGCCTGATGTAGTTTACAAGGCTTCTTATTATCCTTATTTTTGGTACATCTTATTTGATTTAAATAAACGGAGAAAAATTTAATCGAAGAAAAGGGATCTACCGATTCAGTACAACAGAATTACTTGGAGCAACGTTTGTTTTAACAAGCAAAAGTAGTCACCTAACATTAGTAACCCCTCGAATAGCACCCACTTTAATTTGATAGAAACTGCATCGACCACGTGTGTTTTCATTGACCTCTAATTGTACCTCCCTACCCACTCTCTACGTCCAGGTCCGCTCAGAGTTAGTGTGAAAGTGTAGTCATAAGAATTTAGCATATTTCAGAACTTTTATTGAGATTAATTGTTCTTATCGTACTTCTCTCAACAGTTGCACGGGATTCCATTTTCCGTGACTTTGCAAAATGGCTTGCAAAGAAAAGGCACTTAGACGAGAATTTGGAAATGGCCGTTGCAGTATAGAAGTAATATGGACATCAAAAAGTTCAGCAGCTATTCAATGGGTTCAAGTCACTGATCTCTAAAAAGACTGGATCGAGCGATTCTATTGTTTTCAACAGCGAAAAAGTGCTAAAAGAAGTTAAAACAGCCCAGGAAGGTCCGCCATGTTACGTAATATAGTTACAAAATGCCAGACCTGCAGTGTGTACAGTGTTTAAACTAGGGCATTTGAATCTCAAAGATGTCCGGTCAAAACTCTGCAGATATTCCTTGGTTCCTTAAATTAAGAACCATCATCAAATAATAAGATCTTTTTAGAGAAGATTTAAAACTTTGAAACCTGACACATCTGTGTTAGAAAGGGCAAGAGTCTCAATATTGGCCATTGACGTTCTCACTAATAGTGCAACATGAAAATTGAGTTTTCCCCCCGCAATTCAAGAATTTTCGAAAATTGTGACGTCATGCTGTGCCACCGCATTGTTTATAAGCTTTGCTTGATGGGGACTAAAAGGGCGTCCAACGGACTGACCTCGCATTGGGACGGAAGATGCTCCATCCACTGTTTTTTAGAGATCAGTGGTTCAAGTGCGTAAATGTATTCCAATATGCATCTGAAATGGAGTAGGAGCAGTGCATTTGATTGAAAACCAGTATGTTCTTATGAATCCCAGTTAACCAAAACGGGCTCTCAGTTTTCTCTCTTAGTGGAAGACCAATACAGATGTTCCGTTGAAAACTATAAACTGCAGTGTTAAATTTGGTTTTGTTTTTCTATCTTATCGGAGGTAGATGTTGAACGGATAAGACGTTCTTTGCAATTTGATGCCTTGAGAATAAATATGCAGTCTCTCGTTAGTATCTTCCCCATACAAGTAATATGACCTAAGGAGAGACTAAATAAGACTATTTGATGAACAGCGATCTCTACTTGTCCCTTCCCTACAAGTGGCTAGATATATTTTAGAGTGTAGTTACAGCAAAAAATTCCAGATAGCTTTGACGAGATATGTGCTTATATCTCTTAACTTAATGTTACAAGAATTAAATCTGAGCATAAATTGGCACTCCTTGACTTATGATTTGAACGAGTAACCACCTGGTCGTGTCATACTTATATTTTCCTACGTCAGTATGAACTGAGAAAACAACATATACTTAAGCCTGTTTTATGTCACATTAAGTGACAGATACGGCAGCAAATATGAGAGTTCACCAGTGGGATGACCTGGGTTGTTATGTAGCGTTCGGCGTACCATAATAAACTGATTACGTACCAACCTCGATCAATGTTGAGTTTTGAAAAACGCTTAATCGATACACTACAATATGAAAACTAGTGCTATCCTTCCTATAACCGCTTTGTGAAGGTTGAGTTATACCCTTTTCACATGGGAAGAAAATCCAGTGCTCCGTCAACGGAACGCTGGAAAACGCCTTTTCACATACCAAGCCTTGACGTTGACAAACGCTACGTCACGCAATCTCAGCGTCAGTTGGAAAACGAGCGTTAGTGGAATTTTTCAGCGTCAATAGCCATTTTTGCTCTAGCATCGAGGAACAAGTTTCAAGAGTATCAGAGCAATAAATGTGGATGTATGAAAGGACATTCTGATGCAACCACGGTCAGCAAGAGATACTTTCCAGAAAGCAATACTGTCGCTGACACGGGTGTAGACAATTGATCGCTAATTACAGGTTCCGAGTAGTTTACGAGTAGTTTTAAAGTTACATTGTTTCTCGGTACTGTGGTATCAGGTTGTGTTTTTCCTGTTATGCAGTTGTGTCAGCTGAAGACTCGCTGAAACGGAACCTGTGTAGGCTGAGTTGTAATGAGTCATCGGTAAAGTGTAGATCATAATAACAGTGTTGTATCCAGTGGGACCAGTTGAATATCAGCACAATAGATAACAGACTGTACAATCACTGATCTCGGTTTTCTCCTTGATCTGGAAATTTGGGAACGTGGGAGTGAGGCATTCAAACTCTGATTTTCCGCTGTTGGCCCAATGTTCATATGAACACACATTTTTGGATAGACGGACGCTGGGGTTTCAGCGTCGACGCTACGATTGTAGCGTCCTTCCATGTGAAAAGAGTATTAGCCAAGAAGATGCTGAAGATTTCTTTCAATTGCATTTTTTGTATGAAATATCTCACTTACTTTAATACACAGAAAAGGGATTGCAGTGAATAAACGTTCTAAATCGAGCAAGCCCAGCAAATTAAGTAAGGGGGGGGGGGTTCCATTTGCCTTCGATCCTTGTAGCATTACCAGGTTAAAAAGAGTAACCGTAGACATTTTATGAAAATTTTAGCCTCTGGCGTCACGACCTTGATGGAGACTGTAGCAGTTATTAAAAGTATTCTTGATTGTCATGTTTTATGTATGACCCTTAATCCTTACTGTGACTTGGGAATGTAATCGATAATAACGGAGATTGCATGAAAACTGCTGACAAAATATGGGTGAATTCTCTTTCTTTACTCTTTACTTTTATGTTGGATTTAAATAATTCTTCGAATTATGTAAGTGTTTACTCAATTGCGTAATTGACTTATGGCCCCTTTTTGATAAATGCGTGCCTAATTATTTAAAAGTCGTCAAAGTTGACAAGTACTTGTTTAGAGAATAAGAATCAATTACACAGCATAGTTGTTCACGGTTTTACTTACTTTACACGTTATGACCTAGGTGAAAACTCTAAAAGGTTTTAGAATACCAGAAACAGCAAAGCAACACTGCAACCAGAAATCACACTTATGATGTGGGACTCGGCTGGGACAAAGCGAATGTGTTTTGAGGAACATCGTTTAACAGGGTTTAGAGTGCTACAGTAAAAGGATGTTAAATAGAGTAAATGACTTTCTCAAGGCTTGTGCCATTTTTGAACCCCCTCGCTATGATGATGAGATTAGGTACCTAAATTAACAAGAAGTAAAATAAAGTTTATTGTATTCATATACTACAAGACACGTTCAAGATCGATATACAATCCACTTCAAGCCTTCATGTCGGGCATTGTTGTGTCCATGGCAATATGATTTGGATCCTTGCCCTAACAGGATGGAATTGCTGTAATTGATGATCACGAGATCATGGAGTGTTGATTGAGGATTGCTCCTAGAAATTGCTATAGCGTCGTACTTGCCTACTTTACTGCGGCTTTGAGTTAGATATACAACAGACATGTCATTAATGCTTGTTTTCTGATTTACTAACTGAGGAGAGTGAACACGGAACAGTATCACATAACGTATTTGTGGTCATCATTACCGTGTTCCAGCTTTACATCAGCACGGTGAAACAGAACAGATTTTATGCCTCTCTCAAGAACTTTTCAGTAGAACTATAACTCGAGCATCTAACGAGCATAATATTTGTCACATGAGCTGGCTATTCTAAGCACACGGACTCAACGCTGCCTTTCTGTCTTATCTGTGCACGGATGGTTAGGCTCGCTAGTGTATAATAAGGACGACTAAACACATTTCTCACCACCACTCCCTGGCTGATTTGTTCAGCAGAATAGCTATGCTTCACAACTCAAAGGTATCTGTATTTCGACGATTAGTCGATGGCTTCATTGTTAAGGACTGAATGACGGTTGCAGTTATATTGCATTGAACCATTAAACCGATTTTAATACAGTTGCTTAATGATAGTAATAATTGATAGTAGATTTTAAACCTGCCTACGATCATGAGTTCGGGATAGAAAAGAATAATAGAACGATTCTACTCCAAAGTTGAAAAGTTGTTGATCAGTGGTATTTTTAAAACAATTCAAATTTGCGATGACGAAGATGGGGATGATAATGAGATGGACGAGGACGAGGACGAGGACCAGGATGTCGACGAGGATGACAATGATCATGATCATTATGAGAGGCTTATGATAATCATAGTTTAGGTTTATGAATAAGAGAAAGATGATTTTGATGACGATGATGATCATCATATTGATAATGATAATAAATATGATTATGGTGATGATGATGATGATGATGATGATAATGACAATAATGATGACGGCGATGAAGATACGTATGATGACAATGGTGCTATAAAGGTTTATGAAGGCGATTAAGAAATTGGTGATCCTGATGACGATGATTGCAATGACACCAGTGATGGTATTTGCGTTGGCGGAGTTGATAAGCAATATTAACGACAGACGAAAACAACAAAAGACAAAGCTGATTTCTAAACATGCAATTTTCTCCGATAATAGTATACAAAATAATCAAATGCCTTGCAAATACACTCCATAGACAGTTCTACTTGCCAGCAAATGGAAATTCAATATCTTTCAACGTGCAATAGACAATTTCTGAGTTTTCAGAGCAGACAGAAGTTTATGAACATGTTTATTTTTGATTCATATACAAAGTTCTTCGAAGCTAGAACAATTACCTGACATGTCACAAAGGCATCTTCGTAACTAGATTTATGACTTGGAAATATATGTCTAAATCAAAGATTATTGGTTGTGCTATTGTGCTTGCAATACGTATTTAAGGATTACATAAAATACACCAAAGGAATAAAATCATAGACTTGGCACACGTATTGAAATAGGCTTATTTATAAATACATGTTTAACAGCATAAACGTTTGATAGTTTGAACGAGAATGAACACCTATTCAGG
>JAAAKL020006758.1:4449-17644 GCA_010016065.2 Carybdea cf. marsupialis auct. non (Linnaeus, 1758) | reverse complement strand
AGAAATTCTTCAAAAATTGCCTAGAAATAGAAATAAAATATCCCAGCACTAACCTTAATTCTTGTATGTTTCGCAATACACGGAATTTAAGATGCACCTTTTCCCCAACTTAAAGGCATATGTTCTATGATTTTGGGTCTAGTTTACTGAATAAGTATTGGAGAAAAAACTCCATAGGAAAAAAATGTGAAAAGAGCAAGAAGAAGAGGATCAACGGAAGATGGGGTATCAGCAGAAATATTTTGAGGCTAAAAATTTATTTGGATTCCTGATATTTGTATTCCATGCCTCTCGGAATGAGTAGTTTTTTCAAAGCCAGTTTGCTTGATTCCACCGAAGAGTATTCTCTGCCTTCAAGTACTTAAGCAAACACCAGCAGAATCTGGTGGTACTTTCCTACTGATGTGATAAATTCATGCGACAATTAAACTTTTTAAAATTTACTCCCCTGCTTGTCTTAAGGACATTATCAAATTGGTCTTTGAATGATTCACTTGGGGTTCACTAATGACATGCATTTAAATAAAATACTGAATATTTATTATTCTCGACATTGCCGTCAGCAGGATGAGTCAGCAATGCACAACCTGCCATTGCTTCTGATAAGGTGATAAACTCACCAACAAGCAATAAATCATAAGACACCAAAAAGGAAACCATATTTCAAACAATGTTTTCTCTATTTCTAACTTCCTCAGGTCTATTTGAGATATAAGTAGACAAAATGCGGGTTTGTTATGCTTAGGGAGCACTTAAAAGATAAATTCTTACAACCTGTCATCATAACTGGAACTCTCCAATCATAACTCTCACAGACATTACACAAAAGGAATAATTGTACTATAGGTGGTGACTGTTAAAAGCTTTTTAAGATTTTATTACAGTGAAAGTATGACTTAAGCATAAATTATAAAAGCGCATACTAGATTTTGTAAGAGACGTAGCAAAGATAGACCTCCTCCCCTTCTGTTTATTATCAATACTGATTTCTTTAACACATACTAGTTTCTTTTGCAACTGTTATGTAATTCGATCATATTTTGCTATTTTATGTTAAAAACATCAGCCTTCAGACTCCAGGCCTCCAGCTTTAGCTTCCATGCCCATGTTTTATAGGCCTGTAATAAAGATCATCCAGCCTCAGACTATTGGTGAATAATCATCTGTCAGACTCCCCAGTAATCACCACTGACCAACTTTTAGCCAGTGGGTCAATTGCAGAACACAACTCACCTTAGCACAAGGTTCTCCACTAAGCTGCATCCTCCCTTATTGCATAGGGCAAAGTTTTATTCCCATTTGGGGTTGTTTGAGTATGTGTCAGTTTAGGAATAGGCCTAATCCAGAGATGTTTGAATCCAAGGAATCTGAGGTCAGCATTTGACTATATCGATGTAAATTGCAACCCAACTTACTTTAATGTTCACATTTTTCTGTTGACCAAAATCTCATTTCGTGGCATTGTTTTCTTTCTGGAAAGTTTATGTTTTGTATTCTCAATATCAACATAGCCATAGTGTAGTATTTCTCAGGTTTTTTTGACTGTCACGATGGCATAATTTTGTATGTAACCAATCTACAACCAGTATTGATTAGCATTATTTTTGCCAACCCCAAATAGAACGATATTTTGGTACTACCTTTGCATCATTAACAGGTAATTTCGAAATGATTACAGTTTCATTTACCCTGTCATATCAACGAAAGTTGCAATAGGGAGGTGGTATTTTTGTCAACCTTGGCGGGATTGTTGACATTTGAGGTATCATAACATTTAAAGAATAAATCTGTGCTGTGTGTATTCTAATGCAGGTGCAAACATTTGGTTGCATGCTTGGTTAGAAGTTTACATGAGATTGTAAATGCTAACAAAACACAATTTAAGTCCTTCATGTAAATAAATTGTTTACAATAGCAGATGGATTGAAAGCAGGTATGCCAGATTTGCTATATCTCTTCCACAATACTTCACTTTTTAAGTGGCAAAATTTTATTTTTCATTCTGATACTATTTTATTTAGGTTGTCAATGGAAGTTTCGATTTGGAGACAAATTATACTATGAAAGACGTCATGTCAGCTGTAATGATTTTAGAGCTCTTGGACAGAGTATCGACTCCACTGAAGGTATATGATAATTGTTTCAAAACTTTGATATACATTTGTGCTCTATGCTTCAGTCACAAATCCCATGTACATAGGCACAACCCTAGCTCCTTTCAGACAGAGTACACTGTGTAAAATCATTTGTATATACACAATACTTCGTAGTCTTTGATAACTCTTTTCATCATGGCCATCATCATCATGATCATCATGATCATTGTGATCATGGTGATCATGGTGATCATTATCATCATCATCATCATCATTGTCATCATCATATCATCATCATGATCATCATGATTATCATGATCATGATCATCATCAACATCGTCATCATTTTCATTACCATCATTGTGCTTGTCATCATTATTGTCAACAAACATGAACAATAAGATGTCATCTTGAATTATTGATCTTCTACTTGCTAACCAACTTTGATGAAGTGACATACCATCAAGTATCATGGGTATACGTGTAACTTGAGAAAGCTACAACATTGTGACTTAAATATCATTGCCGTTGTAATGCTTGCCATTTCCATCATTGTTCTTACTATTTGATACATTGGTCTTACTGATCAGTGTCTTTTACATTCAGGATTGAATAGCATGGTGTTTCAGTAGTCCATAATCCTTTTCGTACTTTATTCTCGCCGCAGCTTGAGGTGCTTGGACTATTCCATGCTATGCTAAAGAAGAGTGTTGATAATTTAAGGATATGTAGCCAGAATCGCCTCATTTCAGAGCTCCAGAGAAGAATTAATCATGTTGAAGATGATGCAGTGGCAGGTAAAACTGGAAGTGCTAGTTTGTTTTGAGTTTTAGATCCATTCAGCTTTTTCTTCCCTAAAATTTGGAGTCAAGTTTCTATCCCACAACTACGCTTGCGCAGTTTTATCACAGTTAGTTTTGCAGAGAATCATTTCAGCCGATTTAAGAATATTGATAGGTCAGTAAAAACGTTCAGTACAATAGGGAAGAGGTGTGAGTACCCAAAGCCAGGGCTCGAAGTAGAAAAAATTTCTGCGATCGGACGTTGTTCAAGACGGCTTACTACTCCTTAGTGACATTGCGATTATTTTAATGTAGTGTTAATATCTGGTAGGTCACTTTGGCATTTTTTTGCTCAAAGTGATCGGAAATATCCGACGTCCAGACGTTATTTAGGCCCCTGCCTTAAGTTGCTGAGAGTACGGAAACCTGTTCTTGTTTTTCACAAAGAGAAATCCTAGCCCATGTACTGCTATATGCGAAGATGAGAAGAGGTTTGTGACCTATAAACAGAAAACTCATATACTGGAAGGTATGCTAAGGCCTTAGATGACATACGCAGGGTTCGAAATAAGAGTTTAAAAACGGTTTGCTATTTTTGTAGATAGGGAAAAGCAACAGCAGCTGGGGTTTAGGGGCGCTATTGCGGGCTTTCGTGATTTTGAAGTTTAAAAGGTCCAAAATGGCTCTGGGAACAGCAAAGAATGCAACAATTTTTCAGAAAATGTCGGATTTTTTGTCGGGGAAAAATATCGTTGCCACATGTTCTTCCAAGTTCAGCGAGTTTCTTTTGCTGATTTTGGCACATTTTGATTCGCGAAACTGTCTTCTGAAAACGAGAGCTTAATCTCAATGCTCCAAAAAAGGTTCGCGCATCGCGATACGTTCATTCGAACCCTGCTACATCATCTATTAAACTCGGATAGGGTGGCCATTATTGCGATTGAAATGCAATATTGAAAGGTGCATGTTCATCTTACGTAAAAATTTAGCAATTTTTTTAGGTCAGTGTGTCCTGTCGTATCTTATGTACAGTCTGCCTTGTCGTTTACCTGTACGTTTTTGGGGATCACTTCCCAGTCCTTGAGGAGCTCACATGGCACATGCATAATATACACAGCTGATTCTAAGATACAAGTCCCTGAGACCTACGAAGATTCACGTTAAAATGGCTTGTTGACACGCAGTACAAGCACAGCTGTTTCTAACCTTACAAAGCAAGGTGTCACGGTATGAAATAATATCAGACAAATCT
The DNA here is from genome assembly GCA_010016065.2 of Carybdea cf. marsupialis auct. non (Linnaeus, 1758). NCBI lineage: Eukaryota > Metazoa > Cnidaria > Cubozoa > Carybdeida > Carybdeidae > Carybdea > Carybdea cf. marsupialis auct. non (Linnaeus, 1758). The sequence continues at coordinate 13,514 of JAAAKL020006758.1, read as the reverse complement.
ATCTAGTAAGTCAATATATCCATCCTTTCATATCCACAGATAAAATGATCGAGCTGCTGGGTATCATAGCAACGTACAGTATCACTGTCAAAGAACTCAAGTGTTTCTTTGCAGCTTTGAAAAGGACAGAGGCGGGCCATTGGGTAAGCATCGCATCAATTTTTAATCAATAATAAACAACCGTGGTCCAATCTCTACGTTTTTAACTCATATTTGACAATTCACTTATCCTCTGGATTTTAGAAGAGACCAAATCAAACATGTTTTTGCAAAATATGCTGGTGATGTTTTCGTGAAAGCCTTGTAGGATTATTGTAACAATCAACTCCACTATTCATCGTTTAGGTTGTGGGCTTCTATGACCTACGAGTAAAAGATGATTCATCCATAATTACCCTCAGCCGCATGGACATTTTTCGATTTCAATAGTATGGAGAAAGGACTGTTTAAACGGCCAGCTGTACTTGTCTGATAAAGGCAGTTGGCTTAGTATCTGGCAATCGCTTGATATAAGAGGGCATTGTTTGATACGAAGCAAGATCTAAAATATGATGGCAATGCAGCCCTCCTTTGATTTTGGACTACAATTGTGGAGTATGAAATACTGATGCCTCCATAACCCCCGTCCCAAAATATTTTTAAGTTTGAGCAAGAGCATTTTGGAGACTTGCATGTCAGACCTGTCTACTGCTAAGCGGAGAGGTCTAGAAAACAAATAATACCAGGATTGGAAACCCTTTTCATATGGCAAGCGTCTTGCGTGATTTTTTCCATCTCCAACGAAATTTAGTAAAAACTTAACTTCTATTTGTCGAGGATTGTAGATGCGGGAAGGCCCACATGGCAGATAATGGGGAAGGGGGAGGAAAGATAAAGACCTATTCCAAGAATGTAACGATTGGTTTCATACGATTGAGAATGAATTTTGCTACAACCACGTTCCATAGCACAGTGATTTAAGCGAGATCTATCATCTAAGGTATTGCCTGTCTCTGTGATGTAGGAAAAACAAAGTCAGTTCCTTGAAGATGCCCCTAATACCTTTTAGCAATCAGACAGTACAGATGCTTAATTTCTTAGTTGCAAAATTAAGCTTAACGTAGTATTGTTACCAGAACCATGGAGATTTCACAACACTGTTGTCAATGAGCACTTACACAGCCCGTAAGGCCAGAGGGAAAGCATAAGCCTGAGCGTAGGATAAAGTAATTTAGGAAGTTCAATCACAGTAACTTGTAAATGGTACATGCCAATACATTGAAAAGTCGGCTATATAGTTTTGATAAAGTTCACTGTAGAAGAACGGTACTGCCTATATTGCTTATGTACCATTTCACTATTCTCGATTTATGATCACTATCCGCAAATATATTGACAGCAATGTAAAATGCGTGCACTACAAGACCCATGTAGTACAGGGGAGAGGGGAGTTGATATGGAGGATGCATTTATAGTCGTTGATGTATGCGTGTACGAGAATTGACCTAGTATCATTTATGTACCAAGTTGACCAAATCCAACCCATTCTCCGCTTCTCTACTTTGCAGCCACCACATGCATTGAAATTATTGGACATACTCAAACGAATGCCTGAAAAACATGGACCAGATGTCTACTTCAATTTTTCTGGGAAAGTTGGATCTGTAAGTATTGTTGTTTCACTTTATATGAACATGCCCACACATACGTCAGTATCTGTCTATCAGCCTGTCTACCCATCAGTCTGTCTGCCTATCTACCTATCAGTCTGTCTGGGTATCTACCTATACGTTTGTCTGAATTTTTTATAGTTCACGAATGAATTGAATAAATGGCCTACGAGGCTTCCCGAGAAAGAATATTGCTCTTTTATTTCATTGACTTTATAGATTTTTAACTTTCAATAACTGAGAGCCTACTGTCGAAATCACTGGCATGGGCCAGAAATGTAAATATTGAAAACATTGAAGTACAAGCAAACCAAATAGAAATCATTCTGCACTCATTAAGATCCTCCCTTTTTGGTAGCGAGCAACCATGAGTGGAAAATGATGTTATGGGCTTATTTGACGTCACACGGGGTAGTTTTGACGGAGCTGAGGTATACGAGCTGGTGGGATCGTGTCAAGTTGCTTCCGAAAGCAAATATGGAACTTGACTGAGACGGTTTGAAGATTTGATGGGTTTGGCTGGATTGAAGTCCGCAATTGATGATGTTGTGAGCGAGAGAGTTGTTTGAGATGGTATTGGCATGTATTTGAGAAAAGAAGACGGTGTAGGTGTGAAGAGAGCAGTGATGTTTGAAGTTGATGGCAAAAGAGGACGAGGGAAACCTCAAATGAGATGGAGACAAGATGGGAAAAGATGTTGCAAAGATTGGCCTAAAGAAAGATGGAAAGGAAAGAACAAGATGGAAAGCAAAGATTGGTCGAAAGTCGGTAGCCCAACGACAGATGGAAAAAGGCTGCCTATAAAAAGTGGATGGATGCATTGACTGAGACGGTTATCTTGCCATACTTAGGAACGCTACTGGGAGAACAACAGATGTGCTGAGGAGATGGTCTGACAGAAGCCTAGAAAAACGGTCTCAAAGTTACGGCACAAGCCAACCAGAAATAGATTGATTCCTCTCTGCAGAGAAAATATTTCCCATCCTCTAAGAAACATTACAAACCTCGCTATATTGATTTTGAATCCAATCACCCATCGACAACCATTAAGCGAGTATATACATACCTTAAAAGTAACTGGTTTTGAAAGATATAGGTTTCAAGTTTTTAAAACGTATGAAGTGGTAAAATATTGCACGTTTAAAGAGCAATAAATACCATTTGACCTTTCGAAATAACCGTTTTGATCACTGATTTTCTCAAAACGTCAATATGGCGTGCGTGCATGTACAACATTCACTACTCATTATTTGCTTGTTTTTGTGATTTAATTTGAAATCTGCACATCTCCACAGGCAATAGCCCTTCCACCTCTGTCAAGGTGGCCACATCAGCCAGGGTTTACTTTCTCGACATGGCTACAACTGGATGCATCTCACCTTTCCAGTTTTGAACAGACAACGAGACCTTTCCTTTACAGGTAGGATAACTGTATGCTTTATTGTTATTATTATTATTATTATTATTATTATTATTGTTGTTGTTTTTGTTGTTCTTAGTTCTTATTACTCTCTTTTTCTGTTGTGGTAGTTGTTGTTATTTCTTTGTAAATCCACCCGGAAATCTCGCTGTCCCCAATGAGCTTGCCGGGCGACAAAAGTGAGAATGTTATCAGTAGAATAAACAAATAATTGGCATTGAAGTTTACAAAAAACTTATTATAATTAGAGCTTTCTTTACAGTTGGCAAATATATAGCTGCCTGCAGATTATGACTACGGCCTACAGCTACTTTCAGATTATGACTCACGTTTTGAATTTTATCATACACAATATGCAGAACATTCAGTATCTATCTTCATGTTTTGTTACGTTTCCATTTCACATCGCAGGCAACATCACAATATAAGGTAGAATGCAGATAGAGTTTGGCCAGAGATAGAGTAGTATTGCGCCCCTCCTAGTGTGAATCACTTTCTAAAATCAAATTTTGTCGCTTCTGTCTGCATTTCTGAAGTTAAAAGCAAGAAATGTTTGGGTGGTAACCATTTTTTGCGTATGTGGCAATGTATCTTCTAAGAAATTTCCTCGCACGCCAACTTGATTCCCCTATACCTCGTTTGTCCTATGCGCACCTACGCAACTTGATTGTCCTATGCGCACGTACGCAACTTGATTGTCCTATGCGCACGTACGCAACTTGATTGTCCTATGCGCACGTACGCAACTTGATGGTTCCATGCGCACGTCCGCAACTTGATTCTTGTATACGGATGTACGCAAATTGATTCTCCTATACCCACGTACGCAACTTGATTCTCGTATACGCATGTACGCAACTTGATTCTCGTATACGCATGTACGCAACTTGATTCTCGTATACGCATGTGCGCAACTTGATTCTCCTATACGCACTACGCAACTTGATTCTCCTATACACACTACGCTACTTGATTATCCTATACGCACTACGCAATTTGATTCTTGTATACGCATGCGCGCAACTTGATTCCCGTATACGCACGTACGCAACTTGATTCTTCTATACGCATACAAGCAACTTGATCGTCGTATACGTACATACGCAACGTACTCAAATTTCTGTTTGGATAGTTGTTACTGGGTGGTCCAATATTCCATTTCCAGAGTACCTTTTTAAAAGTACGGTTTTTAACCGGAAGGGAAGGTTATATCCTCAAAATTATGGTATGACCTTCTGCAGAAATGTATAAGAACTAAGAAATGAGTTTATTTCTAGACAGGATTTCTTTTCTGGTCCACAGTTTTACCAATGGGAAAGGCGTAGGTTATTCAGCACATTTTTCGGGACCAATGCTTGTGGTTGAAGTGCATGGAAAGAGTGGAAAAACCCAGACACTACTGATCAAGCATGAATTTAGACCTCAGATAGTAAGTGATTGCATTAGTTTTTTCTAACTGTATATCGCCATATCCTTTCTCAGTAAAAAGTATTTAAATTTCTTCATTTGAAGTGGATACTATTCGTTAATCAGGCTTACAAAAATATCCAGTAATGGCCGCTAGTACACATCTAGCTAATATCAAAGTACACGGATCTCATCTTGCAATCCAGTTAACCGTATTGCTTGTATTATTACCTTCTGGTGTCAATTTTACGAGCCATTCGAAAAGTGATTGGTTTGCCGATTAAAGTTATAAGAAGTTTATACAATTCGAAGTAACATGATGATGTCGATTTTAGATTACAATAATATTTGAAATTTGAGAAAGGCCATTAATTTCTACACCAGCCAAGTGGGACATTCTGAGCTTAGTAGGCGGTATTATATCTTTGTTGTAAAAACGTCTAATTTAAGGAAAGCCATTGTCTACAAATGGCTTAAATCAAACGGACGGATCTAACATTTGCCAGAGGAAGTCTAGCCAAATACATTAAAATGGTATTATTTTGCGGTTCTGCTACCCTGAAGCTGAACAAACAAAATTAACAGGTGTATTTTTAAGCTTTTTAAGTTACATGAGAAGTGCCCCAACATTGAAACAAGTTCAAGAAGCATCCACAATGAAGACCCTTCAACCCCCCCCCCCCCCTATGTTCTGTATGACATCATTCATCATCCGACACAATTGTGCAATTTACTTCAGATGTTGTACATGACAGATAGGTTGCGATATATATATTTTTCATATATCATTGCGTTTGAGACTTTCAAGGACTAGTCCAGCCCCCTTTAACTTTAAAGGTTTCATCGACACGTTTCGTGCATTTGCTTGTGGCAGGGGCGTTCTTTCCTCGCATAGCGTTCAGCTGTTATTTTTTCAAGATCCCATTCCAGGCGGTAATATCAATGCATAATTACATAATTTTTGCAAAATAGTAAAAGGAAAGCACCTCAGAGACATCAAGGTGTGTTTTGGTATGTAACCAGGTTGTGTTATCATATAGTTCCCTGTTATTGTAAAGCCAATGGCTAATTTTGGTCCTGCATCATGCACACGTCCTTCTCCTGTAGTGTAACTACTGGCAACACTACGAGTATATTTTATTTAGAGTAACTAATCCAATGCCGTATTATATGATTCCCCGACACATCCCCGACCGACACACCCCCGACAGACACATTCCCGACGGATACATCCCCGACTAACACGTTCCCAACTGATACTTCCCCGACCGGACACATCCCCGACTGGACATTTCCCCGACCGGACATATACCTAACCATACAAATACCCGACTGGACATTTCCCCGACCGGATGTCAGTATGCCTTATTATATTGCTCTTTCTGCGTTTTGTGGGATAAGAGACCCTTACAGTTGTGAAATGAGACGTCACTTTACAGCTGGTTATATTACCGTAATGGAAACTGTTTGCAGACTATTATTCGTTGAAAAGAAGGAAGTTCATTGGATGCCAAATAGACCATTGAACGTAGATATTTTTTGAATTGGTGTTAATGAAAGTCACTGTAAGAACGTAACTCTTTTGCACCATTACTTCTTGTTAATATTAGCCAATCAAACATATTTATAGCTCCGCACTCCTTGTGTATTGATTACCGTACTCCCTCTTGAAAGCTTTTTATGCGCTTTTAAAGCTGGGTATTTAAAGGGTGTCTTTAAAGGGTGTCTTTTTAATGGGTGTATTTTTAAAGAGTGGCTCAAAATGATTTAAGATACAGTACAGCCATACTTCAGAGCCATCCTGGAGTCCTAAATATGATGCTGTAGTGATGTGTGTAGTGTCACCAGTTATTATCCAAGGATTTTGAGTTGGATAGCGCGAGTTTTAAGTATCACCTTAAAGTAATCTGCAAGTGCAACTAATTCAACTTGTATGGAAATTGCTATACCGTTGTGAAAAGCAGTTCATCTACACAAAATAGGGCTCATTTAATCTAAGTGGCCACAAACTGCGATCTCGATTGTTCAGCCCGATGTGGTCAACAAATAAAAAACTGCCACTCTTGGCTCTTCTTTACCACGTAAACTCCAAAAATTCGTTCCCGCCCCCAAGAACAAGTGTATTCCTGCTATACTCGTCGGGGTAGAGGACAACATGTTCTAGATTTCCTGTGGTGCTAGCTATTTCCTGTCAGCTAGCTTTGTCTTGTGGTTTTATTGTTTGACAGTTTAGCATTCGGCAATACTCGGTCCATCGTGTTTTATTAAACGTCTTTTCTGTCAGTGCTGTTCGTAATTAAGCTCTAACGCAGTAGTGTTTTGTGACTATTGATTTGCCACTCACAGTAGCGTAGCCTAGGATCATACTTTTGACAACGGTGACTTAAATCAGTTATCCGCATCCTTGGGCACTGAGAATCAGTAAGCATGGCAAGTCCATGACGTCATTTTTAATGCCACAGCCTGTAACAGCTCCGACCTCGCACTTTAGGTGGGGAAGGATGACGTTCTTGTCAATGTGTGACACGATGGTGAAGAGGACATCGACGCCTATCAGAAGTGAAAGTGTTTTATAACGAAGAAGATGACCTAGCATGCTGGAGCTAGCGTTGTAACGTGCAGATTAGTCATTTAACCTTTGCGTCTGCTATTCATGATTTATTCTGTCGCTTGCCTGTCGAGCGAGGCAAACAACGTCATTCAATAGTTCTGTTATTGTATGCAAAAAATGTTCAAGACAAATTCCTCAAGACATCTGGACTTTTTTCAGTATAGAGTAAATTGTGATTTTAACCTGTTTCGGTATTTTAAAAACATATTGAAAATTTTGTTACTGGTAGATGAGATATCAAACTCTTACGTCAGAACCAAGTATTCTCCTGTGTCAATTCGTTTCCTATGAGCGGCGTTCACCTTAACTATGTGGAAGCAGCCAGCTGGCAGTGGACTGTCAGATGCAAAGATGGATAGATACTTGATGAATAGACGCCCTCATTGCTTAGGTTTGTTCTGCCCAGGCATCTGTCAAGTCTCGTAGAAAGTCGCAGTCTAAGTGATTTTACGGATCGCCATCTTCTAAATCGATTACGCTTGTAGCTTAGAAGATAACGACATATGTTACGTACATGTTTCGGACTTGTTATTGTCCACGAACAAGGTGACACAGATGGTAATTCGCTTGATATATGATTGGATTGATGTCAGAAATGCAGCCACACAAGTCGTAAGAATTTAACATCTGTCAAAACTACAGAGATTTCGCCGCATGTTAGGACCCATAAACGAAGAGTAGGCTGCTCTTACTTTGGGGGAACTTCAAAGGTGCTCCGTACTGAAAGAGGATCGAAAATGCTAAGTTTGGGGGTGTTATTCTCTCAGTCATTCAAAACACCACGTCGAGATATACAAACATAGATTGGCCTTGCGAAAGGTGTTCGTAATTGTAGAGCAGAGGCGAGGGGTGGAAATTTTGAAGATTATTAGGGGGAGAGACTAATTTGGACGAGTCAAAAAGGATTTCATTGTTTCATTTAATCTTTACCGAATTTTGAAATTGCTATTAATGCTGGCCAAGCAATAGAACTCTCGCACTAAAATTGGTTTGGTTTTTCTAACAGCTTTTAGTAATTATTTATGATAAGCTACAAACCGTATTTTTGAAGCAAGGTTAAGCGGGGACTCCCGCACCGTCGTTCCTTTTAAAGTGTCGGCAACTACCCGGCGCTTAACAGAGGCCATGCAGCTGGAGATGGGGCGTGCCTCATAAATTGGGTTGTTGTATAGGGCCAAGTAGCGGGAAGAGGTTTTGTTCAAACTTGATTTGACTTTTAGACAAATGAGAATTAAAGAAACATTGATTGCACTGTTTGTCACAAGTTACAATGCAATAAATGTTGAATATTTCAAATCAAATGTGGAGCGTGTCAGGCCATCTTAATCGCGAATTGCATGAGAATATGTTCTTGAAAAGATTGTTGGTGGTTCAGAAACCAAGTATACTCTTCAAAAGAGTATATGTATTTGTAGGAAAGCGAAGGACGTTTAACTGAGTTTCATTTTCCTTGATGATTTTAGCCCGAACGTCGCCCCTCCCCCACACAGTTACGCTTCTTAGAATGATGTGTATTTTGTAATTAAATAGCACACGCGTGATACTCAATATATTCTTGAAAATATTGTTGGTGGTACAGAAACGAAGTAAACTCTTCAAAAGACAACTCATATTCGTAGTGGTTGAAAAAGCTTTGTTTTTCGTGTGACCCTCGTCAGGACCAATCATCATTCATATCATTAAAAAGAAAGAACGGGATCGAAATTACAAAAAAGATTTTAAAAAAGTCTCTAATTTTTTATTTGTTTTTTTAGTATTTTTGTTGTTATTGCTTATCATTTTTCAAGGGAAGTAGACGAAGTGATATGAATGTATACAGAATGAAGCAAATTTAATAAGCAATGTATACATATTTACATTTGTACATATACAGATATTTGCAAGAAAGTGAAGGACGTTTAACTGAGTTTCATTTTCCTTTATGATTTTAGCCTGAATATCAACACCCCCCTCCCCCCCCCCCCCACCCCCCCCCCCC
>JAAAKL020006757.1:0-17644 GCA_010016065.2 Carybdea cf. marsupialis auct. non (Linnaeus, 1758) | reverse complement strand
ACGGACAAGTGAAAGACAGACCTAGTCTTGTCTATGACACGGGAGCGTCCATCCGTCTACATTTTCGCGCAGTCTATCCATCTCTTAATACTAACAATTATATTAAAAATCAATTCCAATTGTATTATAATTTTTTTATTGTAAACATTTTACCCCTCACATCCGGGCACTTTTTTGGCCTCCATGCAGTTCGGAAAAACGGGGGATTACTGTAGTTTTAAATCGATGTACGGTAGACACCCACCCACCATGGTGGTAATCTTTTAGTGAGTCCCCAGAAAAGCAAAGACTTAGTGGCATTTAAAATTTCTATTGATTCTCTTTCAAAGAAACTGTTCCCAACGGCACTTTTAGTTTTAAGTAATTTCAGGTGATGTAAGAGTGTGTAGAAAATTATGAATAACAATTTACGCTAATGCCCGTGTTCCAATAAATGTTTGGACACGGGAATACAGAAACATTGCATTTTGATTTCCAGGTGTTTTTCGTAATGATTTTAGAAAAATTACTCTTTTCTAAGTTGTGTTTTTTTTTTGCGTTACCCTAAGACATATGTTATCTTTTGTTTTCTTTACCTTCTGCTTTTATTCTTTATTAGCCCCCATAACACCTTGTATCTTGAGCTGCAATGCCCTGCTGTTAAACCATCAGTTGTTCTTGTGTCTGATAACGGAAAGTCTCTAGTTGATTTTGGCAATGTTGCTAATGGTAAGTAAATCTCACTTGAACCTTTATTGTTTTACCTAATTCTTAAATCGTTGTTAGTATTTTTACTTGTTTGGTTAAAAAATTTCTACGTTTCCTTTGAAGATTTCGGCATTATGAAGCCATTGGTGTGCCTTGCCATACCTACAGTTATCAAAATTTTGTCTTTTCACGCATCTTGTTATGGAATGATGTCCTTGGAAAGCCTTCTACCCGAGCTTGTGTGGCGGGATTTTGTTGACTGCCTTGTACAGTCGTGTATTGATTTCATTTAATGCGTTTGCACCATGACCACACACAAAATACATTTCTGGAAAGTTCATTGAAAGGCAATTATTTCCTTCGGTTTAGCAAATGTTGTTATACGTATCTTGTGTATTTATAGTTGACACACTACAACAAGACAACAAGCTTTTGTAGATAATGAGATAAACAAAGCTTAACGTATCAATAAGTCTCTAAAAATTTGGCCGTTTTGTGCATTACTTATCATGCGTACTAGTATGGAAAGATGTCGAGCTAAAAAACTATGGCTTCATTAGTATACTTTTCATTTGTCATCCTGGTCAGCCATACTTTAGTTCCAAGTGTGGATTTTTAAAATTTATTCATCACTTTGTCGCTTTAGGGTTGAGTAAACCATATAGAAAGTATATGACAGTTTTTCTATATCTGTTTTAAAATGGCGCCTCTCTTCCCCTTTACGAGACCTCTGCTAGGTGGTAAGTCGAACCGTTAGTAGTTTAAATCAATGTATTGGCTAAATTATGTAAATATAAGTCCCACCCCAACCTACCGATATATCGGCTCGAAAGAAAGTAGTGACTACCGTCGCCAAAGGTCTTTCCATGCTGACTTGGGCAAGGGAGTATAACTGCAAACGCCTTGTTACCAAATTTTTTATTCTCAGTGAATTCAGTTTCTTATTCTCGTACCTCTAAAAATAAGTTCGTTAGTTGCTTTTTTGATCTTACTGTTCCGTTATTTCATTGAAGGATTATTCTATTAGACCGTTACTTATGGTGTGATGGAATGATGCGTGCTTCAAAGTTTTCTAGGCCAAGACCCAGGGAAAATAGCTCCTTGATAGATTTTTGGCTCATCAAAAACACTTGTAACTTGTTATGGTTTGTGTCAGGTACTATTACATTGCATTCATTGTCAAAGCGTACTAAGAAAATGAGGAATATCTGTAGGATTGATATCAAATCAGAATTTAAGAAACGTTTTGATGAGTTTCTGTTAGTAGGACCATTGCTAAAAGTTGCTTTATTATTATACACTCATATGCATACATCAACGTTAGGAAATATAGTAAGGCGTCTAAAATTTTGACCAGTCGTGTTTGCTAAACTAACCTCATATCCTCGTAAAACGACTCAGCGATCGGCAAACATTTGATTGAAAAGCAGGATTTCGCTGACAACTATCAAGAGAATTCCTTTAGGGTACTAGCAAAAGTACGTTCTCCATTTCATCGTGTCGCTCTTAAAGCCGTATTTATCAGAACAAAGAAGCCTGTGCTCTGCCAGCAAAATTGATTTGCTTACAACTTTCAGTAACATAAGTGACTGACAACGTGTTATTCATTCAGGTGGTACTAACAGCAACATCTTACAAACCTTTTATTTCCTATCAATTCTTTGCGAAATTGCTCTATCTCCTCAATACTCTTGAAAATTGCTGTGACCAGTGTCTGGTAAAAACGTTTAGCATAATATATGTTCAACTTCAGTTACTCAACGTTATATTCTGTTTGCTTTCTCGTTACTAAATTGTAGCAAATTAGCTTGACTTAAAACTGTAATTTGGTTTTCTCTCCCTATCGAAGGTGATCGGAAAGTGAAGAAGGTGGCGATAAAGAATATATCAAATGAAAGCATTTCTGTATCCTTAATAGTCTGAGAAATAGCAGCATTTCTTTATAGCTGACGGAAATTGGCATTATCTCCCTCGTAGGCAGGACCAACCTTTCCTATCGGATCCTGAAACTTATGCCAAGCGCGTATTTGTGACTAGTATCTACTGCGTTCCCTGTAACAATCTTTCCAGAAACATATAATCCTTCCTATATACTCCCTATAGCACTTCCCATTGCAAATTTAGTTATCTTACCTTTCCCTTTCCGTATTTGACTGGTGAAAGCGACGCTCAAATGGAGCTCAAGCAGACAGAACATCGTTAACGTGCATCATAATTCGACAGTAGTATCGTGCACTTATCAGCGAAATATGCACTTGCTAATTGTAAGAAATCGGATCATGTCTCAACGTGCAATGAATTTCAAATTTCACAGGAATTCCAACCATATTAAGAAATTGGAATTTTCCTTATTCCCCCGCAAACGCATGATATGAAACTTGCAAGTTCCATTCTTTAACCCTAGTCTTAGCGAGGTCTTCAGATATACGTTATTACACGAAGTGGGGAAATGCTCTCATTACCTGGTTGTTTTTCAGGAATGGTAAAGTGGGAGCCAATGCGTTGCAGTTATCTCGCTGAGGAACATGGTGAAATTTATGTGCTTAGCAAAATTTCCGCTCTCTTGTTATAAAATAGTGTCTATTGAACAGTGAGGTGAAAAGTCGACATTTTATAATTGGATTTGTTTATGGCAAATTACCTTGCCCTTGACTCAAGGGAAAAGATTAAAATGAGCGAGAAACATTCATTGGACTTCATTTTATGTAGGTTTCAGTTCAAGGTACACATTTGTACACTGACATTATTTTGCGTCGTCTATTTTAACCTTTGCTTCATAGGAATGTTTTCTGAACATCGTCAACTTAGTCTGCGATAGAAATATCGTAATTATGTTATTATAATTTCTGTATTCAGTTAAGTGATCATACTTCATGTAAGTAGAAGAAGGGATGTAGGATACTTTGATACAATCACCTTCATTGATGGATTTCTAGCAAGGGCAGAAGCCCGAAAATTTCTTTTAAAATGCTGATATAAGCACGTTTTTTAAAGTCAATCATTTTAACATCTTGCTAAAAGTAAAGTAAGATAATATTACGCATTTATGATTGAAAGTGTTGCTAAGTATTGTTTCAGGTACAGCATTTTGAACGGAAACATGACATACTGCAATCTGTGATTTTTCACTCTTGTGACTAAATGCGTGGTTGAGAAAGATCTGCCAACTTGAAATTTCCTCAAAGTATGTTCTTGTCGTTAAAAGCTATGAAGAAAAAATCTGAAATTTTCGTATCCGTACAGCATTGCATAAAGACGTTATGCGCAATAGCAGCTAGAGGGGTCCGTCATCCTAGACCCCTCCCCTCCCCCTCTGTGTAGGATTAGGTTAATGAGCTTAGATAACTTGAATATCACATACCAAGGGAGCGCCAATTTTGGCTTTCATGTGATTATTTGTATCATCACTACCAAATTAGCAAAATGGTTTCCTTGAGGTTTTTAATATAATCATTGAATCTTTGGCGATCTTAATTACCCTGATTCATTGTAACGACGATCGATTTTAGTATTTTAACGCTTGTATACGATTTTATACTTTCAATTTATATTGTCATTCGTTCTTCCTGAACATTTAATCAGCTTTCACCATCCGCACTAGACCCATTTGGACCTTTTGAAATTCTAAATAGTTTTCGAGAGTTGCCACCAGATGGGATGCACCATTTATTGCTTTCATTCTCACCCAAGGAATCGAGTGATGTAAGTACTGTGCTGCAATTATTGTGTAAAGTGTACTTAGTGCATGATTGCGTATAAGTTACCGAGGAGACAATGTAAAAAGTTATGTTACAATTCGGGAAAGCAGTATTTCACTGACAATGTTACTAGTGGTTTACGAACGTTGCTTTCACTCTTTGTTTTACTCATCTTTTTATACTTATCGATATTTATCATAAGCCAACCCAGTGGCCATAATAAAAAGGAAATAATAATCATTCGGTTTGAAATTCAGTGACGCGTATCAATAGTTTGAGCTTTAAAACCGAAGTGTTGGGATGTTTAGGTGCAGGTGTATAGCTACGGCCGGTTTTTTACACACTTACTTATGACACTAAACTATTGTAGGGGCTATGAGTCAGTTGTTTATGAAGATAAAAGTCATTGATGCCTCTTAAGAAAAAATCCATCTTTTGTAATGAAAACTGTGCTAGGGTGGTTTCATCTCCTTATGACCATGCATAACCTGGCGTCTTTTTACAAGTACCAAATCAAATGGAAATCTTGCGCAGGCAATCCAGTCAACTCGCCAGCTCTTTGCTTTCTTTAGTCAGATGCAGTATTTGCGTTGCACGTGTTGATAAATATACCTACGTACCTCTGTTTCGTTCCTAGTTCTACGAAGTCCTCGAATTGCAGTCTGGAAAATCTGTTCTTCGACTCCGACTCAAGGGTAGAGGTACACAAGTTGGCATCACTGTGTCGATCGATGATGACAAATTTGACATTGGCGACGCTTTGATATGTGACACAACGTCTCGCACTTTCGAAGTACGTGTGATTTTATATATACAGATTTATTTGCTATTCATTTGGTGTAGAGGGTAACTATAAGTGTGGGCTTAATATTAACAAAGTGGAAATGAATATAACTTCAATGAAGATGGTTGCTTTGATTACCGTGACTGGTTGAGGACTTTGCTAGTACCATAGAACTACGAGATTACTCGGGCACAATTTCATGGGTCCAGCTAATTCTATTTCCTTTTCTAGTTACAAACGTCGCCTGAGATAATGTCGATAGTAAAATTGATCATTCTGGTACTGCTTTATTGCTTTTAAGTTGCAACCACAATTTTAATTTTATTCTCTGAAGAGAACGTTTCTTCAAATTTACTACTCGAATATGAATACCTCTAGAAAATATTAAAGTTTGGTATACTGACAGTGCGCGTTTAATACATTTATAGTGTAAGTTTAGTTTATTTATAGTGTACATGTGTCAGTATTTTAGTACCCCATTACACTGAAAGAGAGTGGGTACGTGTCTGAACATTTATTAGGGAAATTGTTTGTTAATATTTATGTAAAGGTCCTGCTTCTATCCCGACTTATCCTGCTCTTCAGATCATAACGTCAATTTAATGACTCACTGTTATGTACTAGAATACGGTTATTGTTGATAGAAGTAGTGAAAAGACATTAAAAGGTTTTATTTCTAGTTTTTATCTGTAGCATGATTCGGACATCGCATTATCAAAATTACTGTACTCTACTAACTTTGGGATGGACCAGAATATATGAAGGGCTGGTTCAGTTTGATGTTGTCAATTGAACTTCATCGTAGCTATGAAACTTAAGTAGTTTGTGTCACACGGCAATGTCTAAATACCTTTCATATGGTTAAATCTTGTAGATTTCGAATACATCCGAGCTACCCCTTCTAATCGGAATGACCTTGGGCAGTATGTCATACAATAAACATAGCAAGACTCAGCCACTGGCTGACAAAATCGACGATGGAAGCATTCCATTATCAAAATATCGTATCGGTAAGTAGCTTTTGTAAATGGGTCTATGGGTATGTTGTTGATGGGTCTGTGCGTATGTTCGAAATGAGTATATGGGCATGTTAGAAATGAGTGAACGTATATGGCATCAATGGGACTTTGGTTATGTTTGAAATGGGTTGGTGGGCCTGTTTTGGCTGTTGTGAAAGACAAGGGAACTTCGCAACCACCTTCTTTGACAATCGTACATATGCCGTGCCTGTTTTAGGGAGCATTTTATTATTACCTCCGTCATGTTTGGTTAAAACATGTTTATGTTATGCCCTATGTATTCCTTTATTATTTGACGAATAATGGTTGCCGTGATACCATGATATTGAAGTCCACTTTTGTTACCTTATAACAGGCCCCAGCAACCACAATAGCACAAGCCCTTTTGAATTCAGTCCGAATCAGTGCAATTTAAAACCAGGTAAGCTGTTTTTGGTAAAACTGTAAGTCAATTAATGCGGTTTGAAGGTTATTTACCCCAGGTAAAAGAACGACCAAATCGCGAAAACTGATAAAGCGTACTGGAATTTTTACTGTAAAGTTTTCAATTGATATGAGTAAATCCGATGAAATATCCGAAACATCACCAAAGATGATGCAGAGAGTTCCACTAGAAGCGAATTTATGCTAGCACGATGGCAGTAGTGGCCATTACTCTGATTTTTCCGCTAGATGGTAGATGTTAATCATGTCGTGAGTCCTCTTCTGCGATACGTTTCGAGAGATGGTTCTCCCGTTTTGAGGCTAATGGATTCTAGAATTTCTTACTGATTTATATTGTAAGATTGCAGATCTCCGAGGAAGTAGGGATCGAACAGATATCTACCATCTATGGCATCAACTGAGTAGACTATTATTGAAATAGATAAAATAGTCCACTAGTTGAAATTTCGTAACCCAAGGTCAAACTCTAAGGGCTGCTTGTACCTAGGAAGATTTGTTTAGCACGTAAGGTGTACCTTACAAACGTTACAGGGTGCTGAAAACCTAATTATTGCACTTTGCCTGGGCATCCCGTTCATTGTTATCGTATACTGCATAAACGAGACTTCCCCATCCAATATAAAACAACTAAAGTAACGTGTATGATGACAAGCATAACGGGCTAGCACTTAATAATACGCGTCCACGTATTTTATCTTGTGCTCAATATGATATGGAGTCCCAAAGTATTGTTTTAGACGCGAAATGGTCCGCCAGAAGAAAGGTTTAAAAAGCACTCGGGTGGAAGTACTTACCACCAGATGATTGATAAGGTTAATATTTCTTTTATCCATTGGATGTTGCTATGTTTAACATAGAAATGTGATGACCTGATGAAACTGTGTTAAACCAGTGGTGTTGTGTTTAAAATATAGGATATGCAAAATTATGAAACTGGTCACAAGTGACTGGAAAATGCCTCAAGGTACAGAAATTGAACAAAGTCATGTCTTTTCATAACCGGTCACTTCCCCGTTTTATTTTGTTTACAGGAGAGAAAAAGGAGTTCAAGATTACATTTTCACCAGACCATGCACACGAGCATTTTTCCGATCAGATGACAATCACAGTTAACGAAAAGGTAAAAACTGCACGTTCCACTGTTTGCAATGTCAGCTTTCACTAAGAGCTGCAACAAATGGAATTGCTTATGCTACAACGTAATGTTAAAATTAGAAATAATAAGATATTGCTTACCAGCTGGATCCGAAGCATATCAAAACATTTTGTTAATTTGTCTAAGCCGTGGATGTTTTAAGCTGTGTGATAGAAACGGTCATTAGGAGGTGGTGGACTGTAAAGGGAGACCACTCAAATGCTCCACTTTGCTGCCACATTTGTGGTGAGAGTATGAGCCATGCCAGATTAAATGCTGCATTTCTGCAATTTTGGTAATCATTTCATTTAGTTCTTAAGTATAGGAAAATGAGTGGATCTTGGCTACTGTATCTCTGATTGAAGCTCGGTCAATCGATTTGAATACAAGTTCAGTATCAGTAGACCCCGTCAAGATACTACTAGACAAGGCCTGACACCCAGATCAACATATAAAGCTGGCCCCAAAGGATGGTTGAAACAAGGCCCCTTAATATCTGCCTCTGTTTCTAGTGTTTAGGTTGCCCGTTTTAGAGTTATGTTTTCTTATATGTGTTTTGGCTGCTTTTATCTCTAGGCTGTTCGTGATGTGACACTTATCGCCCGTGCTTGGCCCAATATGATTTTTACTCATGGATGGGATCGCCTGATGCCAGTGGAAATATACGCAGGCTTTTCATTGGCAGTCGATGAGTCGGAAGGTACATTGTACGAGTTACATGCAAGCAATTAAAACTTTTATTCTAGACTGTGTTGCATCTGCTTACACATTATGGTATTAAGAAGTACCTTTGAACCGTCAAACCGTTTTGGACAAGTAGAAAATTGATTTATAACAATATTGCCCTCTTAGATTAAATGTTAATAAAAGAAACTGCTCTTTAAATTTTTATTCAATTGCCTCCTGATGAGTGCAAACATGTAAGACAGGCAACTGCTTACATTAGTCTTCAGTAGGAACCGTGATCAGTCAGACATACTTATATTATCATAGATTTGACAGGTGCACACTTCTCTTAATTTCTCTCCTGACGATTCCGTTCTCTTTGACTTCACACGCAGATCCTAAAAATGAGACGAGGACCGAACTGCTTACTTTTTCAACTCGTCCTGAAAACGGTGGCTATGCACCAGTGCAACGAAATGTGGTACTAGGGTGCATTAGGGCAACAACGCAGACGAAAAAGGCAAGTGTGTTTTCACTCTTTTTCAGTGTGGTTAACGAAATGTCTTCTTGAACAAACTTTTGATAACTTTGCCTAGAGGTGTTTCGTTGAACATAATAACAGTTCGTCACACTCATTAGATACTTAGCCAAAAGAATCACCGTCTTGAGAAGGAGTTCATGAAAATTTGATACGGTAACGCAGAAATCAGGAATTATTTGTATAGCCGAAAATAAACAATGCCTTGGGCAATTTACTCAAATAAGGGCAGTGGACTTTCTGTACACTAACTTGTTAGGCCCAGCGACTACTGCCAACTACAAAAACTCACTAGACCCCTGCACTTCTTGATTCTACCTCACGCCTGGTACTCTGCTTCCTGTAGAGCAAAACATCGTACCTGAAGGCAAAAATAAAAGCTCACCTGATTGCATAATGTGGTCCAACTTCCATACTTGTGCCTCCACACTTTCAATCATTCTGATATATCTCTACCAGTCACCTCTTCGTCTTAGCGATAGAAAGCAAATTTCACAGATACGATCGTGCTATTGTTCAGAAGGATAACCACTGCTAGAATGTTTGACCGTATTAGATGTCCATGATGTTTGATACCCTCAGGAGCTGTGTTGATAAAGATTTGTGTTACTGAAAATCGTAATGGGTTTGGTATTGTTATATCCTTTTCTGACAACGTATATTGTGATCCTTTTCTTTTTCAATGCAGTCTGCAGATTTTTACATCGATGGATACAAGGATGCCACCGAGAAAGGATTTACCTTTGAGCCTATGAAGGTAAAGAGAATATCATACATTTACAAAACTAATTTGTCTATAGTGCCCATGGGCGACATACTAGAAGTAATGCAATTGTTACAGACTTGAGGGGAGCGGACCGCGATGTAAGTAACTCGAGGCTTGTCGGTGTCCAACACGATTGCATTGACCTTCATCAACCTCTTTTATTTTCCTGAATAAGCACCCTTGCTGTTGCCAGATGGGGTAGGTTTTTTGTAAGACTTTTAGAATATAATAGTTTAGTATAAGTTTTACTGGATGGTTTAACTGCATAGCGAAAAACCTTGCCGAGAAGGGTTTAAAAGAAAAGTGACGACGTGGACAGGCAATAATGACGGATTGTATCCAAGAACAGTGACCCTACTTGAAGTGGGAAGAAGCGAAGGAAGAAGAAGAAGAAAAGGGGAATGAATTAACATGGGAAAATCTAGTATGCTTATAAGATGTTGACTATTTTATGGAATGGACTGCTCACCCAATGAAAAGCGTTTGCAAAAATTGGACAGCTGCTGGATGGAGTTCCTCAGAGGCATCGTAAGGAGTGGGTGGAGAAGCAAAGATCAGAATTTCAGCCTCAAATACAACAACAGTGATAATAAAAGGATAACAAAGGCAACACCAATGAGGAACCATGTGCTTTCTCAATACCTTAAGTACATTTGACACATATGCCGCTCCAGCAACACTGTGGTGACGAAGAGGGTGCTCTTTCCAAGACCGATCTGGCTCTACTATGAAGGTCAATTGGTCAAACGTGTCCAATGTACTTGAGAAAGACTGAATTCGCTGAGCTTGTCGGAGCTAGGGTAGCTTAACTCCATGGTACACAAGAGCGTTGACAGAGGATACTTCAAGTTACAAGACAGTATAAAACGAAAGACAACCAGTTTGTGATGAGATATATTTGTGATTCGACCACAACACTTGCTGGTGTCATTTTAAAGTGAAATACGACATTAAATAGCGGTGTTGATATGAAAGTATTATAGAAATGTACATAATACGCGTGGATATTAACTGTACACATTGCTATAATAACCCTAACAGCTTTCCGCGTCGTCATTAAATTGATCTTAAATATTACCAAACATGAGGTAAATAAGACAGGGTTGCAGCTGTATAACAAACAATTGAACGGGTGTTCAAAAGATCTAACACATACCACATTGGCACCAATAGCCAGCCTTGTTTTATCTGTCGAGAGGTCCACGGAGCAAGTGTAATAGCAAGAACAATGCAGCGAAAGTTTAGGATTTGGAGGAGTGTGACTTAATTGACTTTAAATAGTAAATGCCCAGTCCTATAATTCCAGGTTTTTGTGGATCAAAAGACAATTATTCCTTGGTAGATTTCTGATCGTCAACGTGCAATCATGCAGTTCTTTGTTCGTATTAAGTATAATATATTTCAAGTAGGCTCTCCCCGGCAGTAATCATTCATTTGTATTTTGTATCAAACTGATACTCACCTTATTGTTTATTACAGAATATATGCTACTTTCAGTATCGCACTTTATTCCACCCTTCACCTTATCCTTGACAGCTGATTTAATTGAGCGATACATAAGGCGTTCTTTCGGCGAAGCTAGACAGAGAATTTGGTCATCGCCCTTTCAAGTATTTCATTGTAATATCTTCAAATTGTGAAATGGACAACAGCAGGTGTGCCTCGATTTCAGGAAAGCGTCAGTTTACCCCTATATACTAAATGTCAACCTCACTCACATATCTTCATGTGTATTTCACTATTTGTACCTTCTTCTCTAAACAAGTGAGAACTCACTTCAAGAGTAAATAGAAGATGATTACTGGGTAGAAGCCCAATTCAGCTTTCTTTCGTAGTGCCGAGACCCCGTTTCTCATGAGTTTCAAACCCCTTTGAAAGATCTCTTCTCAGTTTATACAACTGCGGCCCAATATTAGATACAAGCTTTCTTATTCTATCGAGTAATACTTTAGCTGTGATAAGTGGAAGAGAACAGGGTATTCTCTTGTTATTTCGAGATGGAGTTTTTAGAGTTAGACTTGGCTTACTGTTCCTAGACCCAATGCGTTGCTATGAAATTGCATATATGCTGACTAGGTAATTACAACATCCGGGATTTCCATAAGATAAAATCTGATGTGTATACCTATCACGTTTTCTGTCTCATTGTAGTCTATGAACGTTTATAACAGCATATCGCAGAGCCATATTAATATAACACCATGTTGCAGGATCATTACGAGACGTATAGTTTGTTAGACACTTTTAGATATGTGGTTTGCTTTAGACGAGACGCGAGAGTCTGCATTACTGAATATAGTTATCTTCCTGAAGTAGTTAATTGTCTCTAATACTGCATTTTGGCCTATTTGCTTTTTTGCAGGGTGGAGTTGACATTGGTCTGCAAAGGGAAATCGAATTCAAGTGGGAACCCCCAAATTCTTTAGATGTAAGTTGAAGAATGATCTGGTCTCATATTTTCCCTGTGTCGGTCGGGTAGCAGTGATATCTTTTAAATTCTTAAGAGTCAAAGCATAAATGAGGGATTTTAATATTCGTATTCTATAATCTGATCAATTACATACTCTTGACATCGCAGACGTATCTGTAAGAAGCTAACTTATCAAGAACACCGTTGACACCGTAACATCTTCTAAATATCTGTATCAACTGAGGATTATGAGTCTTCCGCATTTGTTACTGTTGTATGCTGGCATTTGAGATGCTATGGAAGGAGTTCGAACCACATGGTTTTGATAACTGTTTCATTGAGTTAGTTGTAAGCTTTAAGAGTGCAAGCTTGAGGATCAAGAATCCAGGCAACCTGCCAATTCCTGCCTTAAAATGCATAGTTGGCTTTATAAGTAATACAGCACGTCCCTTCATCTCAGCCATCAAATCGTACTTCTTGTAAGCATTTTCCATGCAGCCCAGAATGCACCTCGAGCTCTTATTGCAAAATCATCCCATATCTTCTTTCTTACACTTACACTCAAACGTATGTCACATTTTTCAAATTTTCCTTTTAGAAACATCTGGGCCTTCTTTAAACCAGGCCTGTTTGAAGGTTTTGTCTTCGTCTCAACAAATCAAACAGTGTGGTCAATTCGCTTACAAACTTCTGAGTACTATCCTGTTGTATATTGCCTCGTACTCATATTTCTACATTGCCAGTCCGCCATCATGCACTTTGTAATATCTTTTAAACCATTCCATTATGGTTTCATTTTGTTGATTGCTTAAGTCTTCCATTGACACTACATTCATTTATTAGATGTCTCTCTTAATACGTCTTCATCTTTCTATCCTTTGCCAGATGTGTAAAGCTGACTGGCTTTAGCCCATTGTCAAGCCGATCATGTGCGTTTAACAGAAAAGTAATGCTCTATCTTCATGCAGTTCTCTTGCCCTCATTTCTACTACAAGAACACCCCTTCTGATTCTCCTTGTCTGAGAACATCCCCTGAAAGGTCCAGCTCCCTCAATAAAAACAACATGCCAAAAAGGAAACTATATGTTGCCCAGTGTTTCATCTATTTCTGACCTCTAATTGAAATAGTAGTATATAAAACAAGCACCTGGAGTATGATGTATAGTTGAAGCGCGAAGCTTCCTCTTCAGGACAAGATCCATCGTCGGTGATGTATTGTTAGCTCTCCTAAAAATTTCTTCTTTTTTAACCGTCTAAACGTGAGACGGCATATTTAACTTTAAACAGTAGTTCAGTTTGTCATAATGTTGCTATCTTCAGCAACTACTCCATCCTTCTTGAAGTATCGGCACAACAATGCGAGATTAATTGCGTTTGAGGCGCCAACAGGTTCATGTAAGGTGGAAAGAATTTGCTCTTGGTTTGCAGAATTCTATATCGAGTCTCTTGAACATGGTTCTCAAAACCTAGGCAACACACTTAACCTTTCTTTTTGCTTGTGTCGGAAGGTTTATTTACTCAGGTTCGGCCTACAGAAAGGTAGTAAATAAATATAAGCTTGTATAAAAATTACAAACATGTACAAGAACAGGACAAGAGAACAACTAGTTAAGGACAATAACAACGAGTTAAGAGTCACACAACAGAGCGAAGCCGCAAACATAGCGTATTTTGACATTTCATTGACAAATTTTTAATTCAATTTAACAGGAATAGTTGAACCCCGTATCAATGTTGCCAAGATGTGCCATTCAATAACCAATAAAGAAGACGTGATGTACTGAAAAATTAAGCTGATGTTGATGCCTTTTCAATTCACAATTGGGGAAAAAGTATGAAAATTATCTCCCTACAATTTGATGGCGGTCTTTCAAGTACCAATGCATATTTTTTCAAATTCAACATATCGTCCATTTCACTGTGAATGTACTCGGAATTGGTAGACCCTTTAATAACCAATACGTAGCAGTTTCTGATTTCGCATGTTAACTCAAGGTGGGGCGACTTCTCAACAATCCCGGTTTGACAAGTTATTTTTACCCGTTTCCATGCTTTCTTTTGATTTTCTTTTATTGTAAAGTAATTTTAATTGATTTCTTTCTTGCTCTTTGTAACGTCTTTTAGCCGACTGTCCCGGTTCGTACCACTGTGCAGGTCAGTTTTCAACTTATTTCAAATAATGTTCCATTGCAATTTCAGTAGAAGTAGATGGTCCTCATCTAAATTGGTGTTGGTCATGTTGAGAGAGAGAGAGAGAGAGAGAGATGTGTTGGTTTTTACAAATTATAAATCTGGGGTGCTTAGTTCTGAATACTGATTGAGGTTTAAGGAGTAGATATTAGGAAAATCTTACAATAGTCAAGAGTATGATAGAATCGTCTTGCCTACAGAATGTAGCCCTGCTGCTGATTATTTGTTGCTGTAGCCATATTATTACCTCATTTTTCTACGTGTATGTTACTTTTTACAGGCGCAACTACCGGAAGCAGCGGGGCCAAGCCCTCCCTCCCATATGGATTTGATTTTCTTTCTCTTCATAGTTTTTTTCTCTATAGATCTAAAGCGAAAGGTAAAGGGCTTGTTTCTTGCGTTTTTCACAGGCATGTACCGAACAGTTGATCGATAGTTCGGGCTTAATATTAGTTGTATTTTTAATGGTATATGTATAATCGACGCAAGCAAAAAGCTAAAAGACTGCAACTTTTTAGTCAACGAGTTACTGTACTTGTTTTTCTTCTGTCAATGGCTTCTTGGCTTCCTATAGTTAAAACAGTCGGGAAGTCTTGATCGAGCTTCTTTTTCCAACTGAAATTGTTTGTTCTCTCTTTTCTTGTTAAAGAGGATGTCCATTGCAGTTTATTCATTCACCGTTTGTTCTTCGTTCATTCTAGCTCTATGTGAAAGGTGACGTCACACAACACTACAAGATCGAATTGATGGGCATGTTCACTGGTGCTTATGCCTAACCATTCATTTCCTTGTCAATTTTGCTACTTGGTCGCTTTTACCAAGTGAGGTTGTAAACGTTTAGGACTGAGTCTCGTTTTGATACGGTTGTATAGGAACGTGTTGGGCAATCGAGGCACCAGTAGTGGCAGAACGTAGAGGGAGTAGGGAGACTGATCTCTCTTATAATGTCACATGTATGCCCGATTGTGACCTTGATCTCATTCCTGTATCGAATAAGGCTAGCGACGTAACGTACGAGATAGTACTACATTCTTAAAGTGTGCAGTTTTCATCAAACTGCTGGAAAATGGCACCAAGTAGCGATTTGATGTGAAAGTGCCTGCGGAAATGCTTATTACTTTTTTTTGACTTTAATAGCCCCCCCCCTCTTCCAAAATTTATCCTTCATCCATCACTATCCGCTAGACACCCTGCTACTATAGTTCTGTAGATTTGGCTGACAAGCGCAGTCGATGCAGCAGTTAGTAGGATATTGTCGAAGTTTAATAGCATTTCTTGCATTGAAAAAGTATTATCGGACAAATGATTGAGGGTATTTTATTGTTATTTGACCTATACAGTTTCATGGTACACATG
Organism: Carybdea cf. marsupialis auct. non (Linnaeus, 1758); assembly: GCA_010016065.2. NCBI lineage: Eukaryota > Metazoa > Cnidaria > Cubozoa > Carybdeida > Carybdeidae > Carybdea > Carybdea cf. marsupialis auct. non (Linnaeus, 1758). The sequence goes on along the minus strand of JAAAKL020006757.1, from coordinate 1,951 downwards.
TGGAGAGTTTTCTGTGTAGACGAAGCTTTGACAACGAATTCTTCCTTCATTGCAATTATCGTTCGTGCAAAGTGAGCTGGTTTCTTTGTAGAAAAGTAGAGGAAGCTGAAAAAGTCCAATCTATTGTTACACCTTTTCTAAATTAGGTGCTCATTTAGTCTAATTGGTAAAAGATTACACACTTTCATTTTGCATATTGTTTATATGTACAAGTATTGCAGGCTTTTGATGTCTGTGCATCTATTTAATGTTTGCAGTCAGAACCCCATCTTACAGTTTTTGCAGAAAGAGAAGAAGTTAAATTTAATCGGGTTTTAACACTGCTGTCACCTTTATATTGTTCAATATCTGATGTATGTTGCAAACAGCATAAGTATCACCATGCTGTCATTAAATGCTATAGGGTAGATCGTGTTGAATTCACTATATGTTAAAGTACGAAAATCTACCGGCTGGATAGAGAGATTGCGAGTTTCACGTAATATTCTCCTAACTCTTGAAATCTTCATTCTCTTTTAATGTGATACCAAAAGAGATAAAAAATAAGGGAGGCCTTTATCGCAGTATTAGCGAATGTTACAAATTTACGTAGCTTTTAGAGACCAGAGTGAGGCACGTTAGAATGCCTCTTTTAGAGACCTTTGTAACAATTTTACCAGTCTAGTTGATAACAAAGAAGGCTCTTAAGGTAGTTCCTTACTTATTCCTCATCCATATACTTAAAAGATTCATTACTCAGTTCTTTGTTTCGCTCATTCTTGATATACCATCCCCACACACTATTCCAGTATGTTAGGATAGCCCTTCTCTGCTATTGAATGTCACATTTGGTGCACATAGACTTTGTCAGGTATTCTTATAGCGTATTGCATATTCTGTAATATAGGGTGTTTTATATAACTTAAGTAAAGTTCTTGTAGATACATCATCGTACGTGAGCTTTGTTTACATATAATGTAAGTACCTGTAACATTCATTAACATACCATGTTCATCATTGTAAATGATTACATTTAGTTTCACAGACTCTTTAGCGTATGAAAATGGATAGGTTTGAATCATTATGTGGTCACTCCGTGTCAACCTTACCCAACTAGCGCAGAGAACTTATGGCAATTGCTCCAATTTTTGAAGTTCCTTGCAGTCGCACTGTCTTTGCCCTTGGCCGCTCAGCATGTTGATATCCTGTACCCCAAAGGGATTGTAACGGCGACAAATAATCGGATCGATGTGGTTATTCGATAATTTGCTTTTCAGATGATGGTAATAAAACTGGGAAGGTTTCTTTTCAGGTACCTACATGCACACTGTTGCTGCTTAAACTGTCATCTGTCTCGCATGTGAATCCCTCCGTGTTGGCGTAACAACTTGTTATACCTATCATGTACATGCGCACTTGCCCCCGTTTCTCTAAAGCAAGCCCGCCTGATAGCCCGTTGTTGAACGCGAGGTTTTCGTGACGCTTTGCGTGACTTAAATTATCAGAAACCGGCAGCTTGTCTACTCTCTGTTTAGATTTACGGGATGGGAGTACCAGAAAAGGCAAGCAAAGTAGTATAAAATCGGACAAAATCACACTTAAATAGCAGACAAAAATGCTAGATTATTGTTACCGGCAAATAAATAAGCTTTAACAGCCAACATGCACTTTTAGATATGCTTTTTTTGCAAGTTTTTAAGATCACGTGAGAGGACAAGTGACACACCCCTGTGCACGATATGACACTGTTCGATAAAAGATGATGTTACTGTGCGCAGAAATCTGTCACTTTAGGCAAAGACTACTGACTTGGCAGAAGGCTACTGCTGCCTGAGTTTTGGGATTTATGAATTGCAAGCTAATAGGGAGTTTTAGATGCGAGAACCAGGACGAGAACGAGGACCAGTACCCCCCACGAAGAGGTCTTGTCCTCGACTTTCACAAAAAACGTTTAGATGACAGCGAAGCCGAA
>JAAAKL020006756.1:0-17647 GCA_010016065.2 Carybdea cf. marsupialis auct. non (Linnaeus, 1758) | reverse complement strand
TTAGTACAACATTCTTGATTTAATAGTAAATGCTGTGCGATCGCAGAATCGTAGACCCCGGGTTTCTTGGCATTCTTATCTTTGGTACAACAAACAAACTGAATCTAACCTGGCCGTAAATTCAAGTTAACTTTCTGTGGACTGACTTGTGTATCTCCTGCAACTGGTAAATTCCCACCACTCTAAATAATTGAATAAGAAAAGGAAACAATTAGCAGATGTTTACAGCATCTTTTCATAGTAATATCATAACGATCAAAATAAACTAAGGCAGTTCTACTTTTCGAAGCTGTATCGGGCTACCTTGACCTATAGACTCTTATCCAAAATTTAGGGGGTGAGTGTGGTGAAACCCTCTTCATAGAAAATAACCATCTAATCACACAAATCAAACAACTTGATAAAAATATTATTATATACATTAAATTGATATAAATATTAATGTCATTATAAAATATGAAGAAGGCTTTTAAGCCAATAAACGCCTAAGGTGAATGTGGGGGAAACTGAATGAGGACAGGATAACGACTCGCAACTACATACCTACAGCAAAAAAATTGAATATGGATCTACTTGTATACCACCTGGAATGTTGTGTTGTTGTAAAAAGTCAGTAATCACAGCAACGGACGGTGTGCCAAGCGCAGGGCGTTCAATCAATGCAATCAGATCCACTGCTCCATCCCACCCCCCATTTTACACATTGTTGACGGGCTAGCTATTTTTTTAACTCCATACAAGATTTCGTGTGTTTACAATTTGTTTTCCCAGGATTTTCACATATCTGGATCCTCTGAGCTGTTTGTCTTTGGAAAATTTGGAACATATATCTCGAATGTTGACACAACAAGCGGGTGTGGCAGCACATCGGGGGCTCTCAAAGTTTTTTGATTCCACAGGTTGTATTATTATGTTAACTCCTATGGCCACTGACAATTGGGAATGATGAACATTAAAAATATACCTTTGGGTTCAACTGAGCACTTCCTATCTGAAGATAAAGAAAACTTACCGGAATTGAAAACTGACTTTTTGGTGAAATCTTGTTCTTACAAATGAAATCAATGTTTGCTGTCTTGTCACATCTCGTCCCTGATGGATACAGTTTATGAAAATCCTAGAAAACAAGAAGTGAGAAAGTGCTTCTTCAGGTCAATGAATTCACATTGCTTCATGTATATGCACTTGCTTTACAAGTGTGGTATACAAGCTGCACCACACATGTTCAGACTCTTCATACTTGGCGTAATACAAGTAGTAAGTTGCTAGACGCCTTTTTAAGGCAAGCACTTCCTTCATGTAATTTAGATTAAATCTGACTTTCTGTAATATTGCTGAGGGTCATTCAAGTTTTGACTTGAGTATCTGTGCTGTTCAAAAGAGATAACACAGGTGGAAATATCAACCTTTGTATGCCATCAAATGATCAATTGTCGGGTATGTTTATCATCAAATCCGATAGGGTTTCCTCTTTTGAAGTGTAGTTTCCATAGTAACCATATACAAGGGTATATGCAACACTGTAGTAACCATATACAAGGGTATATGCAACACTGTAGTAACCATATACAAGGGTATATGCAACACTGGCTAGTCATTTCAATGTTGACACATGAAAAATGTTAAATAGTTTGTGTAACTTGATAATATGAGCAATTTTAAAAAGATGTTGAACGTGGAGTAAAAAATGTGCAGATCTAGAGATGATCTACCAAAACATCAGCTAGCGTGCTCTTTCAACATCTATTCTGTACATTAGTGTTTCTACTGGCACAGAAAACATCATAAAGTATTGAAGATGTGGACATGCTGGTTATGTCATATTCAGAGAAAAGACAAGAGTGTCTGGACTAGTAGATACAGAGAGGCTAAGGTAGCAGGCTCAGTTAGCAGAAGTGACCCAAAGAAAACATGAGGAGTAATAACGATGAACATACGTAAATGAAGAGTTAGCAAAGACTAGGTCCAACGCTGGCATGCAAAATGGACACAATACCAAATACAATGACAATATTGCCATAGACTTATGGTCACAAGTAGAATGTAATCAGTAGAATGTAATTACTAGTACTTCTCATAAACAGTGCAAACATTACCAAAGCAAACCATTAACCATACCTCATCTGCACACCACATACAATCACCACCACTTGTTATGCACTGTCCACACTGTTTGACTGAGGCACAATCTGTAATGGAAACAAAAGACAATATTTGACTAAATGACAATTATGAAACCCTGTAATAACAAAACTATCACAGTTACTTCCAGGTGCTTAAAACATCACTAGCCCTATGCAACAATGCACTGGATTATCAACACTTTAATAACCCCTGATCATCTGTTTCTTGAGTTGACAGTTATTATCACTTCTGGATGGGATGAAGATTACATAAAAGAAGGAAACTGTCCCAAAGGAAGTCTTAAGAGTGGCTGCACAAGTTAACATACAAATCATAGCTGCTGCTGCTGATGATGATGATCGTGGTGATGGTAGTAGAGATAATCGTCTCTAGTTGGGATCCCTTTGATATCTACTTATTGTTTGCGGTAAGGCTGTATGATCAGTTTTTCCTACTTGTGATCGCACACGCATGTTATAGTAATCGAGTTATGTTTTACACAATCTTGAGCCTATTTTCTAAAAGTTTTCTCCACAAATTGGTGCCGTGATCAAGATTTAAAGACACTAAATAGCTTTTTTAGACTTGGAAGTATACAAAGGGGCATTTCACCAAGGTGTATATTTCAAAGGCCAAGTACGCTCACTTATGTCACCAAATGCAGTTGAGACTTCCAAAATTGGCTCTCTAGGCAACAGCACTTATTAAACTGTCCAATAGCCCAAGTTGGTTGAGTGCTTCAATGATAACAGCAACTATTCATCAATTTGTGGTAAATTCTCAACAGCAATTTCTAGCAAATCAGTTCAATAACCAAATAAAATTAACTATTTACTTTATCATTTAACCGATCTGTTATGAAAAACAAAACAAATACCCAGTAGGCATGACAAGGAAACAACAGGAGGAATGTCTATGATCAAAATGTACCTAAAATACGCATATTATTTCGATCATGATACAGTTACAACAAACAGGGGGGAGTGGTAGTGTTAAAAACAATTGAAGATGGAGAGGTATAAATGTTTGTCTGGGTATGGAAATTGTTGTTTCTTTAGTTTGGCAAAAGCAGAATGTTTCTCCAACCCTTACAGATGAAGCTTCTGACAGCAAAATATAATAGAAAACCTTCTTCCTCTGATCTGCTATCTGCATGACTAAGACCATAAGTTTCCTTACATGTCAACAGTATTAAGAATCAATTCTCAATCAATCATCTTATAAACACTTGGAGCCAAGTGGTGGGCTAAATGACAGGTTATATATATTATGCAAAATATATCAAATATCCCGAACCAATCCAACTAGCTGTATTGTCAATTCATTCTTGGTGTGGGAGATTCTGGGTTCGAACCAGGCCAGTGCCTCAAGCACTTCATGTTTAATGAGTTATATACTATGTAGTTCACGATTGCTTGTGTGTCTGCCTGAGTACTTTATATACGTGAATACCTGAAATAACAATACATTACCAAAAGCCTGACATGTACCATCAACAACCAACAACTTCCAATTTTGCAGTGTAACAGCTGTACGACGAGTCTCATACACAATTATCTGCCAGTGCAAATTAACTCAATGAAACAGGATACCAAGGACTCTATTTCCTACATATGTCCTAAGAACCTGCTATATAAATACAGTTGAAGCGAGATAACAAGTAAATGGGTTGAATCATTTTCTTTGTTGTTACAATACAAATTGAAAAGAGGTTTCATAAAAGTATTCAGCAATGAAGTACATCTCTCAAAACTAATCTCAGTAACAGCAGTTATAAGCCCCTTGCTAAGATAAGATGAAGATTGGCATAAAAACAACTGGTGTTATTCACTTCACCGGGTGTCTTATCACAGCAGCACTGTTAAAGTCACAGAATTTGCTAGCCATATTCAACATCAATTTATGCTCCATAAGTAGTTAAAGACGATGTCAAATACTTTCGTAAGCATGAAAAAGAAATCCATTGAAGTGACCTTGAAGTTTTTAAATAATGGTAGTGTGACCTTACAGTAGTACATTAGTAATAACGAGTCCAGTGAACTAGATCAGATGTCAAGGTAAACCAGTTTTACAAAATACTTGGTGCACTATTTAATCTGGATTCTTCTAGAAAATTCTCTAGTTTTCCAGAACATTCTGTAATCTTCCAGAACATTCTATAACCTTCTAGAATATTCTAGAATGTTCTGTCAGGTTCTATAGGATTCCAGAACCTTCCAGAAGTTTCTATAGAACACACTAGAAATTTCCGGAATGCTCTAGAATATTCTTTTACTTTCAAAGGATTTCTGTATAAACAAGACGAATTGTATATAAGGCAGGAAAGTAGGCATTTAGGCAACTTTCATCGAAGAAAGGACCACAAACTGTAAATAGAATAATTGATGATCTGTTAATAGATTATTCGACATTGAACAGCCTATCATCTCTGAGAAATACAACAGTAGTTTTGCTTTCTACTTAGAAAACGAGAGTGCACTTTGTAGAGACAAATATCCTCAATATAATGCTGGGCAACAGCAAAATTTAACACAGAATATCAGGAGTATATTGAAGTGCAAGGTTAAAATTAAACTCTCCGAGCCAACATTGATAGCACTATGGACAGCTTGCTACATCCAAGCTCTCCCACATCAGGTTAATTTTTGGGAGCACATAGCAAGACGTTAAATTTTATTTACCTCCTTCCGACGATCTATGGAACAGTCTTGAACTGGGACCTTCACCATTACTTGTGCTTGCCGATATCCAAATCGAATAATTCGAGAATGGTTTCTGAGCGGTAATGTATACATTCTTGTCATTATTATCCCTGACTTGCTTTTGTTGTTTGCTCACGCAAGAGTCATTGAAAGAGGACACTACAACACAGTAGCGTACAGTAAAGGCCTTAATGATTCCATTTCTGCTTTCCAAAGGGACGTCACCAAATGCAACCGAGAATACAGAGTCCTTAATGTTTTTGATAGTGATGTTCCCAGGAGGGGCCGATGGCACTAAAGTAATGACACAACAATGTGATTACCAATACCATAATACTCATGTACCCTAATGATTGCATATAGCGTTTAATATTGACTGAAATATGGCCTTAAAACATAAAAACGTAAATGAAATGCAGTAAAACGAAGGCGACTGAAAACAAAGATATAATATGAATATCTAAAAAGAGGGGTAGAAGAGATATGTATTATTTTGAAAGGATTTCATTTTCTCACAGACTTTATGGAGCTGAGATAGACTCCTAGAAAACTCCTCACATTCAAAATATTGTTGCAATGTTTCTATTAAAGACTGATGTTATTGCTGATCAGAATAAAAGTAGGGAAGACGTTTGGTATAACCAAAATTACACCTTTTCCTTACAATGTCCATTTTGTCATACGTAAAGATTGAAAATGCACTTTTGCTAAATGGATACTTCAAAATAACATATTACTACGAAGTCGTGATTCACCACGATGATTCAGAAATGTGTTACTTGGTGGAAATTGTTGTTAACAGTACAGAATCCTCTTTCCCCTAAGAACAATTTATTATGCGTAGGGGTTATATGATGATAATAATCACAAAGATAATAACAACAATATATACCGCGAAACTTCGCGAATACAATTTTGAGATGCGGCTGTCGTTGTAGACTGTTTTAAGTGCTGTTGTACGATTACACACACAAGGTAGAAGGGCAGACAAGTGACACAGCCAACTTAAACAAAAATCCCTTCTGTATACAAGGTTCATTCAAGGATATATGAATGCATAATAAAATCGAACTATGAAGTTTAGAGGGAGAAAGAAAGTGGCAAAACATGATTATTGGAAAAAAATTATTAACAGGTTTCCACAAAGACACCCGATTAATGGTATGTTTGGCGTAGCTCATTCCTTCGAAGTCTTTTTTAGCTCCGCGAGCAAGTGCCAAGCCCTTCGAGCCCCTTGATACCTTCCAAAGAGTATCCCGAGTCAAGGATCTCCCTTATCACTTACCATTATTATGACATCGGTTAAGATATTGTTACCAATTACTCTATCTGGTTCTACATTGAAAGATGCGATTATACTGTGTTTCGTACTGAAATCTTGAAGCTACAGTCATGTAGCTTTCCTTACTAGATTTTTTAAGAACGTCCATTTATGTCAAATTTCAGCAGTCTTTAATCAATAGAGCGGTACTGACTTTGAACTTACCACTTTCCTGGGTGTCTGCGCTTACTGTTGTGAAGGATTCAACTCCATGATGAAATAATATAGCTACTTCGATATTGTAACGGTAATAAGCCTTCAAAGCATTCAATACGAGGACATCGTTCGGCAGATCAATCTTAAATTTTCCATGAACTGCAAGAGATGAGCTAAGAATTGAAGTTCCATTAAATCGTCCTACATAACCAACAATCTTTGTTGGCCAATGGTTGCCAATTTCCGAGGAGACGTTAATGGTAATAGTTGAATTTGTTACCTTAACAATGCCAACTTTCGGCCTATAGCCTGCAAAACAACAAGATAAAATATATAGATATAAATTAGTGGAATGGAGATAAACTACACTAAACAGCGAAACCATTTTAATACTTAAAAGCTAATTTATACGGTGACCGCTTCCGCGTAATAGGTAAAGCTAGGTCTGCTTTTCACTTAGCCGTTCTCGAATCGGTTCACATCAAAGCACGACAACCGTTGCTTTGCAGACAAAAAAGAATTTTTCTTTTCATCTGCCATTTTCGGTTAACCATTCAGTTACGCAGACACACTGATTGGTCAAAACAACACCAATCACCAGTCACCAGTCACCAGTCATACTTCTGATCGGTTGCTTTAAAAACACAGTTGGGTATAAGTTTAATTGATTTCTTCTCTGTTCTATTCCACTTCCAACTATTTTTTTACTCTGAGGAGTGTCGGACGAAAAACGTTTTTCAGTAGTAAAATTTGCAGTTTTATCGTTTAATACCATCAACAAACTTTTTGGAATGGAGACATCTAGCTTTGACACACTTATCGAGGCCGCAGAGCTAACAGCATTTAAACGGAATTAACAAAACCCTCGTACCATTAATAAAGTCTTTAGTAGATATTATGTCATCAGAAATAACTAGCCTGTTAATACATTCAAGCTTGGATATGTCAGGGCATCAAATTACATGATAATGTATGCAGATAAAGTTCTGTTTAGAAATAGGCAACCGAATGTTCAATTTTGGTCTGAAGTGTGCGCCATTGAAAAAAGGAGTAAAACTAGCACGTTAATCGGGTAATGACATTATTACTTTTGAAATAAGCTTGCACTTCAAGTACGAACCCTGCGATGAACGGATCTTCGTGACTCTGATACTGTAGATTTGAAACTGATGGCTTCCCATAAGTTTTTTATGTAGAATATCCTGATCTGATTCTGTAAGATATCTAAATTCCAGAACCATGTTGAATACAAGTGTTGAACTGAATGATGGGAAAACGAAGAGTCGTGAGTATTTATCAACAATGAGACATACTTTGAGAAGGTGTTGTTTATCTGCATATTTAAAAGAACAGCTTGCTGGAGCGCTTTTTCTCAACTCAACAAAAATACGTATCAATACAGTAGTAACATCGCGGAAAGGTTATTGCAACAGTCTCTTGCCCTGCTACTCTCACTAGGCTTCCGTTGAAATGGAGGGTGATTAGAACAATTATGTTAGGCTAACAGGTACAGAAAGTCGAATTAAGCGCATCCCACTTGTCTTGGCTTATACTGGCAGTTTTCATGCAAGTCAACACCAAGAAGAGCATACAAGCATACTTGATATATACTTCACATTGTCCGACGAGGGCAGGGTAATCTCTTAAATAACTGCAAAAACTTACTTGACACACGTCGTTAACGTTTTAACAAAAATAATTTGAAATCAATTTAACGGGAATCCCTAACTTACATTAATTAAAACATGTAGTGTTACGCTCAATTGTGGATATTTTTGAGCACAGTACAGTGTATAGGTATTACACAAGTTCAGTAATACGCACGTTTATGCTGGCTATTCATCACAAGCTCAGGGTTCCTGCCAATTGCAAAGGTATCTGGTGTTAAATCCATTAAATCATATGATTAACCGGGGTGAAATCTGGCCGGGGATGACCCCTTACATCGGATTGCGTGGCGTGCTGGGTGGAGGGCTTGTTACGTGCTTCATGAGCTGCGTAGTACTATAATCACAAATCCAGACTAAGCAAGGAATCAGCCAAATATTTTTTGGTGGCTGCTAGTTGACGTAATCTGGTCAGTATAATGCAAATCAAAATTCGTCTTAAATGTGTCGATGCAGATTAAGTGTGCCAGCTTAGAAATGTCACGGCATCGCCAAACGCATCCAATATAAACATCTTTATTAATCAACAAATACAACAGGTAGTATGAAAATTATGTTTTCCTGGTTTACTGTTAAAATATGCATTAAAAGCGTTCGTCAAATTTAATTCTACATTCCCGAAGATAGGGTGCAGCTTTAGCTGTCCATTCTGGTTGATTGAACTACATTAGCCAGTCATTGCTACATTATAGCTATTTGTGTTACCTGTTGGAATAAATAAAACGTTTCTAAAATTAGTGATAAGGATTATTCAAGGTGGTATTGCAGACTTGTGGTTCTTGCAACTACTATACGGTTATTAAGATTAATTTTCTTTACCTTATTGACGTTATTAAACTTTTAACAAAAGTAGGCGATGACACAAAGAAACCATGTACCTTGAAAAAAAAATTATCAGAGAAAGATTAATACCAACCTTGTCTTCGAACAGGCCTACAAAATGTCGGAATCTCACAGAAACACATGATAGCTACACTAACACCATGAATCTTAGCGCAATTAGGGAAGATTAGAAATAATGGCTGTCGAACGAAATAACGCTGTAGACGTCACAAATGAAGAAAATAAAAACTAAATACTTGGTGCGGTAAACAATGGTGTCATTCCTTCCTTTTCACGTTCAATTCTGACGATGTTGTACTCTGAGGAGTGCCGGACGAAAAAAGCTTTTAAAATGTACAAAATATCGAATTCATTTTGTACCTAGAGGCTTTTTTTGTCTGACACTCCTCAGAGTACAAAATCATTAAAATTTAGCGAAAACTGTTAAGTTCAAACTGAAAAGGCTTTTTAGTGATATATTTTTTACTACTTCGTGTAGTTTTAATAGAGCAGATATAAGAAGAAAAAGCGGGAACAGTAATTCTCAGTGGAGGAGATATGTACTGGATTTCAAGTTTCAAGGGAGCAGTGTTGTAAATTCTTTAGTGAAACTTACAATTCACGGTGAGTACCATATAATTCTCGAGAAGCGGTATTTTTTAGTTTGCATGATGGAATTACACACTTGGATAATCTTCGTTCCAGTAAAAGTACTAGGAAACTGAGAAATAAGTTTCAAAAGCTTATGTTTTGTGATTTATAAGTGGGAACTTGAAGAGTTACAGGCAGCGTAACCTGGTACAGAAATACTCAGACATATATATTTAAAGTATACTTACAAAGCCAGTTACGAACGCATTCATATAATTCCTTGTGAAGGTGACATATTCACCACAAATATTGTCCATACATCGCATATTTTCAATTACTAAAGTGGCTTCCATCTTCACCTTTTTGAAGTCAGAGGTTCCCTCGCCTGAAAGAAACAAAGACAGAATTGTTGTCAGGGAAACAGTACAATAGTTTGGAGGATATTCCAGGACCTTACATTATATATGTCTGGAGGATACATAATTTTCAAAACGTCAAAAAGATGAAACATGAACACTAAAATGACGCTAGACAATTCCTATTTGGCAGCGCAATGCATACGAGAATCAATTGCGAGTAAAGAGGGAAAAAATCTAAGCTTATAACTACGCAATATGACAAAACAACTCAGTTAAAGTATTGCTTAACGCATATTTTTTGTGCATCCCCTGTTTCTACCTTCCTCAAAATCTGTGCAAGTGCAGATAAATAGCTTTCAGTTTAGGAAAGAGCTGAAACATGACGTAGAAGTATGATCTTCTCAGCGGAAGAAGATACATCCCATCTTTATATTAACTACCTACTTATCCCCTATTCTATTCAATTTCTTGCGTTTAAATAAGCCACTAGAATAACCTGTTATCAGGGTACACTTCAGGAGAGGTGTGAGCACTTGAAAACCCATAGAACATAAAGCAAAATCGTGTTGCAAGCAAGATAAATGGGAAAAAATTAACAGTTTAGTTGGACAGTGACAAGATTTCAGACTTAAAATGTATGGCAACCTACAAATGACATTTTTTTATTTAGGTCGTAAAGCAATGACGTTGTTGGTTTGGTAGGATAGTGCAATAATAACCTTATTTATTCGTTGACAACAAGTGAACCAATAAGTCTAAATCACATTGGCAAGATAGTGAATAAACAGTCACCTATTTTAGCAAGATAGCAGAGGATCGAATATTTCAACAAAAATCAAGATAAGACTATTCGTCGGCAGAGTTGAGTCTGTACTCCTATATGGGTCAGACTCGTGTACCCTAAATAACAAAACAGTAAAGATCCTAGATGGATGCTACACTAAAATGCTCAGGATGGTAAAGAGTGTATCATGGCGTGATCCCATAAGTAATGTTCAGTTGTATTACAATCTTCCAAGATTCTCCTCTAATGTCCAGCAGAGAAGAAGGCGTCTTTCTGGTCACTGCATTAGGCACCCTGAGAAATTTGCCAGCAAATTAGTGCTCTAACAATCATCTGAAGGACAACCAACTAGAGGAAGAAGAAAACTGACATACATAGACATCCTGTTGCAAAACACTGGGATTGATAATGTGAACGAACTAAGAAGAGCAATGAACGACCGAGACCAATGGTAAAAGCATGTCAACGACGTGGTGCGTCCTGAAAGACAGAGAAACATTTCTGGCAAAGCATTTAAAAAGTATCCTTAAAGGAAACTAGAAGATGATAGGTTGCCTTAAATCAGATCAAATATGAAGAGAGTGACAAAATACTCAGACCATTTTCAGTCATTCTTATTTATTATTTTGATAATGTACTAACCAGGTGATTTCTTGAGAACGAGGAAAGATAGACTAGGCAAATCACTAACGCAATGTCTTGAACTGTTCTGAGTATAACAAAGTTTCAGTTGTAAAGGTAGCATGTTCCCAAGCACTAAATCATGAGCATGGTAATTAAACGGCTTCTGAATGTGGACATAAAAGATTTCCTATAGGAAGATTTTAATATCACCCTACCTTTAGTCATAGCTGAGTACAACTTCTCTGCTTGAAAACCAGCTCCCGGAGATTCCCAGAAGGCTACCTCGTCCAAACAAAGGTTCCCTGTAGAAGCAAACTGCAGAGAATTGCTCTTTATCAGCTCCGATGTGGGGTTATCTTCACAGTGAGCTTCCAACGTTTTTGTATCTCCATTGATTACAAGCTGGGCAGATGATTTATCCAGAGTGAGTGCAACATGAGTCCATACGCCAATGAAAATAGTAAAGGATAGGCGACAAGATTTTTCAAAGTGCCAGTTAGCAGACACAAGAACTGTCCTATTTAAACCAACTTTTTCATAAGTGATGATAAGCCGCTTCGTAGACAGAATATTTCCACTTTTAAAGTGACGAGGATGAATCTTGGTCCAAAAGGACATGATGAGCTTTGACTTGCATGGACCATCACTATTCGTAATACAAAGTCCTGAACTGTTGTAAATTAGGTCCTGGTTATTCTTACTCTTACAAATCGCATCACCAATCATACCAGAATGCGCTTTTGTTTCTTGCAGATGATGAGTTGGCTTAGTTTTCGATGCTTTTAGCTCCTTGAGATTGCTTTCCATAGGGAAATATAAACTAGCGCTTTCGAAAATTGTTTTATCCAGTACTGAAACAAAACATATAATAAATAATGAAGGTAACCAATAACAAATTTCGAAAGAGGATACAATGTCAAGAAGATAACGACGTCGTCAAAAATACAACAGTTTTTTATGTGCTGTTATACATTATTAAAACCTTTTAATGAATAATTTATCTTATGAGAAGCCAACTATCCTAGAGTGACCTATGCCGTGCTAAAATATGTTACATTAATTTATAATACATCACACGATGAGGTGCTAAGCTATGCTATGATATTTCATTCTAGACTATTTTATATCATTCCTACCTATCCTATATCATGTGATATTATCTTATTTTGCACGGTATTATGATGTAATACACTATGCTTGCATCTATCATGCTGCCCAATGCCCACCCTATGCTATCTTTTGTATGCACTATACCACAATGCACTATACTACAACATTGATGTAAGAGTATTGTAAAATTATAACTAAAATTGTGCTTGTCAGTCCTTGCGGTATCATGAAATATAACTGACCGATTATTACTGATCTCTTGTAGACAGGATGTGAAAATTGTCAGAAACAGATTTCCCAAACCCTTGTATCCAAATACTCTTAATGGGGTTGCTGATAACTCACACCAAGTGGTGGTATTAGGGGGAGGCCGACACAGCCATGGCCTACGGCCTCGCACCACAAGGGGCCTCGCTTTTAAATCCTTTGAAAAATAGTGTGTTTTAACTGTCCATATTAGTCTGGTGGGAGTAAGTGAGAACTTGAAACTTTACCCATTACAGGGAATACAGTATCTCTGGAACTTCTGCAGGACGATAATGCCTGAACTGCATTGTACTGCATGACGTCATAGGGTCCCACAGACTATTTCAGCGCAGGCCCCGAGCCCTCCAAAACCGACACTGCTTCAACCAATAGCGTTTCGCAACCTCACAAATCCCTGTATACACCAGTGTGCAAATAATTGTGCTGTCAATATATACACATGTCTAGTTTGCAATGAAGAAGCAACTTTTAGCCAAGCTACAGCAAATGTAGGAAGTTACAACAATTTTAGGTAAATTGGAAAAGTTCTCAGTAATTTAATAACTGAGAGGTAACTGACGGCCATCAGAAGCAAATAAAGCTTTAAAACACGATTAGAATGGGCTTGGCAATGTCAAACACTATCATAAAGTTGACAAAATATGGCCGAAACGTATAACTACGAACACTACTTATGCTTGAAAGGATAATTTTTAATAGAAAGCAAAGACAAGAAATAATTACGATTTGGAAGCTACGTGCTCCTGTCATCGATTAACATCAGTACAAAAACACTAATCGAAGAGGCAAAAATATACATAACTAACTGCATCAATGGTTGCAACGGACTAAATCACAATATTCAACTCTGTTTAGAAATCCTATTTGTTCAACACACTTCTATCATGCTTTGGTGCATATTTTTCTGAGTTAGGATCAACTGAATCAGTCTCAGAAATGTTATTTCTTTCCACGTTTTACCTGCTGAACCTGTAATGAATTTATCTCTCTTTATACTTTGTTTGAGATTCTAAAAGGAAATAGAGCTGTACCTACTTTAGTTTTAATACAAGCTCAGGGACGAGCTGAAAGTGTCCCAGGATGATATTAGCTAAAAGTTTTATATGTTAGGATATAAAACATATTATTGACGGGTAATTGACGGGTATTGATAGGATTCAGAACATACCATAATTACATTCTTTGTCATAAATATCTTGAAAGCATTCGCACTGGCCTGTGAACACGTTGCAAACTCCATTAGTACACTTGGACTTGCAGGTCGGAATGCTTGCTGTGAAGGTAAAGAAGGAGAATTTATACCATCAGAAACTATGCAACTGGTAAAGTACAATGGCGAACCACTGACGTCAAGGACTCAAATAACAGTGCCTCAGTATGTCTCATGGTCAGTAACAATTCTCTTTACTTGCATGATAACCAAAGGCATTGTCATGTAGTTGTCAGCATGTTTAGCAGATGCTTCTAGAATTATGACGTAATATTGTAATAATAGCAACTAAAGCAGAATTTATGTTTTATAAATAATAAGCGACGTAATGATTTAAGTATATAAGGAGGTGTATGTAAGGGGTACGGCAGATCAGTACTAGCTATCTGGTTGAACGTGTGGCTATGTATGCTACAAGAGGGTGAGTTTTCATTCATACTTATTATGTTTAGCATATGTTGACGCAGTCATTTTTGTGATCGTTATCTATCATCATATGTCCGTCACGATTATAAGGTCATTCTACCAGAGGCATGTCCAATCTTCGCAAACTGTGGAGGGGAAAAATTTCATCAAGAAAGCACAACCTATTTTGAAACGATTGAAACTTGTAAAATTGCAGCCACAATTGTTGCTACCTCTATCCAATGCAGGATAAATCTAAACAATACAATACTACGGCTTCAGAGCCTCGTTTTCAATTCCAGTTCTTCAATCCAATAACAAGTTCAGCCATGACAAGATCTAAGAACCAGGAAACTTACCCTTAAGACAAATCATGATTTCAATGTCAGATTAGGACAAATTACGATATTGACGTTTGCGAGAAGTGAAGAGAAATCTCAACAGTTTCTGATGTGTTCACGCCACTGTTGGTAATATTGAATTAGCTTCAAGCTGAGAAGAGAGAGTGCAAATTGTAGCGCAGTCCATCAATGATAAGTAATGGCCTCCTACACAATCATTTACTGGAACGTTTAAACAATCTTGTATCTAACCATAATATTTCCATTTTCTAAAACTTTCCATCTTGATTTCATTTCTTTATATAACTGCTGGCCGCAAAAAGTACTCTGCGCAGAGAAAATAATACCTTGTCATTTTACATGATTGTTAGTCCTAATTCAGGGATATTTTATATACTTTCTTAAAAGTTTGTTGATGGAACAGAATAATAAAACTGCACGAAATAGTGAATTTATTTTGTACTTAAAATATTTTTTCGTCTGACACTCCTCAGAATACAATTCGTCAGAAAATAACCTGACAAAAGGAATCAACGGAATTATTTACCCAACTGTGTTTTACAAGGTAGCCAATCAGAATTCTGACTTCCCGATTGGTGTTTTTTTGACCAATCAATGTCCATGAAGTTAAATGGTTAACCGAAAAGGACCAATGAGAAGACTTATTTTTTTGTCTAGGCGCCCTACCCCGTCTGGGTTAACAAGGGGAAAATATTTTTAGAAACATTTCAGAATTACTTTCTTTACATTTCAGAGCCTTATAAGTAATTTTCATTGATATATATTTCTATATATATTTCTATAATGCAGATCTCATTTATTTTAGCAATGCTCATTTTTATACTAAACATGCTTCATTTGCCTACGACAGCGGCATCCTTCTTTAAACTTTCAAAGTCCAAGTTATATCTTGTAATCAAGGATTTTTCGCTTTTTTACTGCATGATAATATAGGAAGAGCGTATTCAGATCATTAGAGTGTGGTTCTACAAAGGGGTGCAAAGAATACGCGAAACACAAGGCATGAGAAATGGGAGGGTACTGAGTGAGATGGAACAAAGCACGGACCGGCTATCGCTAATTAATTATGACTTCTCTTAAATTTCTTTCATACTAGAGTGAAAGGTTTTAAGACGAGACAATAACTGACATGCTGGAAGGAGAGAGACTAAGAGCGTGGGAAAGAGTGATACAGGGGGATATCATTAGTAAATGGGTGAATGGCTATGAAGAGAGGTGAGGTGATTAAAATGGTGGAAGGGAGGTGAAAATGAAAGAAAATCATCGCCGACATGAGGGGACTTGACACTCAAGTTGATTTAATGTAAGATAAAGTATCACTTACGCAAGATATCCGGGCAGATGTTAAGTAGTCGTATCTGAGCTTCGTACAACCATCTGTTGTAAAATTGGAAGCATGTTATGCTGCCACGAAAATAGTTGCCACCATAACCATTCCCAATTATGATTTCGTCGATGTCCATATTAAAAGAGCCAATGCCTTTGTCCAGAATCTTCTACAATTGTAGAAGAAAGCAAATCAATTTATAAAATCATCTTTATCTAAAATCAACATTCCTAAGAAAACCAAATTCATGTTTTCTGTCAAAAAACCCATCCTACTTCCTTGATTAACCTCCCTGACAAAAGTGATGACGTCACAAATAAAAAGTTTTGGAAATAGGACGATTGGACTCCAGATATTTAAAGGCAACCCTATGATTTCACTGTTGCCCAAAATGCAAGGCCTGTAGCGCATATAGTGATTGAACTAGAGGCGTTTTAATTTCAAAAATCTGTAGTAAAAACTCTGTTAATATCCATTGCATTCTTACGTTAGGATCCAGCATCAAAAATAATGATTTTGTTAGAGACATTTACAACTTTGAAAGCTGATATCTCGGTGCTGAGAAAGGGCACAACTCTCAATGAAGGCCATTGACGGTCTTACAAATAGGGCAACATAAGTGAGTATTTTTTTCATAATTTAAATATTTTCAAAATCATGACGTCACAGTTTCCCTACCTATAGCCCTGGTGTCATTAGAACGATACTCTTTTCCATAAAATTTACTTAGACGTATGACTTGACTCTTAGTTATCACGTCTGCGTACTTACTAAAACTGTGGTTGTCGCCACATTCTACTACCATTTATCAGTTTCTCTTACTGGACCATTGCATTTGCGCATGTTTAGTTAAACGTGACTAATAAAACAATCAACGTAAATAAGATAAGACTCACCAAAACGAGATGAAGTTGCTTGATAACTTGTTTGTTCTTCTCTCAAATCGAATCAACCCTTCTCGAAATATCTAAGTTGACACAAGTCAGATTGTTCAGGGGGTAAAGTCAGTATAATAACGCTACACATGTAACAGCTTGCATGCTTTTCTTAATATTTAAGGGACCATTATGGCAACATGGCCAGTTTGTCGTCGTAAAATTTTGGGTGTTTTACAAGAAATGCAGCGTAAATAATTTTCTCCTCAAAAAGCTTACTTTCGTAATTTTTTTTAATTTAGATATTATAAACACATCACCACGTATCCTAACTGCACTTTACTTAGAGTTTCTTTGGGCTTAATGTTTAAAATAGTTGATTTTTTGTTGGGATTTTTAAGCTTTTTCTTTTGAACGAATATACAAATACATACGTACATAAATACTCAATCTGCAGACAGAACTGCTTTGCCCTTTGTGGGCTCATCAGTATAGAACAGAGACAGAATTCTAGCTATGTAACTAGCAACGCTGCTACAAAGCAATTTAAAGGATTCGTATGGAACCATGCATGCCAGAGTTCTCAAACTGCGCAAGCACATTGAGCATAGCATCAGAGATTATCATAATCTGTGATAGCATAAAGCAACACCCATCTCATGTGGAGAGTGCTCAACCTAACATAGGCTAGGGAGCTAAATACATATATACATACACGTGGAGAGCGATCGCAATCCCGTCAACCCACTCTTAAAAACAAAACTGAAAGCCGGACATTATTTATGCTTTGCAAGTAAAAAAGTTTTACTTAAAATATACCCTGTCATTTAAATGTTTTTATTTGATCAATTCCCCATCGTTGCTGTAGTAGTAGTAGTAGTAGTAGTAGTAGTAGTAGTAGTAGCAGTAGTAGTAGTAGTAGTAGTAGTAGTAGTAGTAGT
>JAAAKL020006755.1:0-17649 GCA_010016065.2 Carybdea cf. marsupialis auct. non (Linnaeus, 1758) | reverse complement strand
ACACATATCCTATCAGAACCAGCAACATCAAGCTTGGAACCCCCTACAAAGTATCACACTACTCCCGAAGGTTCTTACAGCATGCATGGCCCTTACGAACGTAGTATGTCCTCGTAGCCTCGATGTCATATTGCCTGGGCTGAGCCCTCGCTGCTCTATCAAACCTTTGTAAGAAAGAACGTAACATTTTGGGCAATTAGAGCAGGTGATCGGCTCAAACCCAAGGTTAATTGTTTTCTTGTGGACCCGATAAAGAGAAGCCCATGAGTTCCGCCCTCTCATTTTGAAATAAGATCACCTCGCTGAGATCAGCCCCAAAAACATAAGCAGATGACTGGAGGCTGGCTGCTGGAAGTCTCAAAGAGGAGCCTTCAACATGATGAAGATACTGATCATCAGGTATGATTCATTGAAAAGTTATTAAAATAGTTGCCTTACGTGTTACCTTAATAGTAGCTGTGTTTCAACGTATTGTTTTACACCAGTTCTAACTGCTCTTGAGAGAATACAGCATTGCCGTACGCCAATGCACGCCGCAAACCATTCTGTTAGAGTTCTTTCGATTGTGACTGCACATTCAGTGTTATCGTACATATATCTAATGGTGGCAACACTTTTGTCTGCAATTATATGAACGTCGTCATAAAAGCAGCTTCTCGATTCAAGTAACTGTGAATTTATCGCTCTAGAGGCAGCATATCAATTATGTTGCATGATCTTTCCACCGATCATAACATACTGCAGTACGATTCATCTGTGTATAACGCAAATCCAGTTGAAGAGGCTAAAAGCGATCACAAAGCGCTCTGAGAGAAGTGCTCTTGGAGTTGAAGGGTCTGTCCCTAAAACACAGAAGGAGCTAAGTAAGACCGTATGTCTATCAATGATAAGGATTCTAGAAAAGGACGTGTGTGAAACTTTTAAAGACTACTTTCACTGAACAAACACTCTCTAAGTTCAAGGAATAGGAATATTTTAATCAAAAGGTCTAAAGTAAACCTGGAGAGCCTTTACCGCCCTTTTATTCTATTTTTATTTTATGGGAGCTCAGATCTATCTTCATGGATTTGGGAACTGTGGAAGCCACCACTTTAGGAAAGTGTCAAACTTCAAATTGTAAGGATTGCGATCTGTTTGTTTTTGAGGTTACAATTTTGTGTGCCACCTAGAGGAACTGTGCTTGCTAATACATTCATGAGGCGATTTTCTGATTTAAATTGTGAACAGGACATTCTGAGCAACGCTACCCTTACATGGACATGAAACTCTAGACAACTTTATTTTTTCTTACATTTAAATGCTGTTAATTTTTTAAAAAACATGAATAGGATTTGCTAGCATCGTTTATCTTTTAAGCAATATGTAGTCGTCATTGGAAACAATCACAGATGTAACGAATAATGATGTAACGTAACTCCAAAAAAGTCCTACTATATCTCGATCAAGGACACATTTATTCAATGTTTGATGGCAATAAAAAAAGACTAGGTACATGAATCAATCAACTGCTTCTGAATCGGGCTGCAATTTGATGATCTGACTCAGTCATTGAATCAATATAAATAAAAAGTGTAGTTCAAGTGGTCACCCTGGTCTCTTGAACATAAATGTATCAAATTTATCTAATGCTTTGTGCCGCCGTGCTTCCTACGTCAACTCGCCTAATCTTTTCGGGTAGTGCTAATACATCATTCCACCAAAACTCGGCAAAATTTTGTATTTCTCTCTCCACAGAAGGCAATTTTTACACTCGTGTCACGTTTCTTCCGATAAGGATTGCCTTAGGCGTCGTTGTTACTGATGAAGAAGAGGGAACAGGCGCACTTGACGCTAATAACCTGCAATGCTGCCCATAGTACAAATAATAAAAATAAAGTAAGAAAAACCTGGTATGTGTTTTAATAGTCAGGATTACAGTCTTAGGAACTGAGTGAGGGGAGACCTATTAATGAAAATATTGGAACCTGTAGAGTGGGGTATAGCTCCACTTTAAATGACCGATCATTTTGTAACGTTATAGGTTATAAGAATACCTTGCTGTACGGTTTTCTGAATTCCCATTCAAGAAAGAAAACTATTTGATGCCGATAGTTCATAATTTCAAATCAGAATTATGTTAAGGATGTCTGAGCTGGTGGGTGTTGTCTCAAAATCTTCCGAGAACATATAGACCCCAAAAAACCTGACTCTGTTTTCAAACTTCCTTGTTTATATTTTAGGACAACATCGCTACCTATAGGGTGCAATCGGTGTGTTTCCCTTTGATTCTGCTTCCCCTAATATGAACAATATTTACAATGGTCAATAAACATTAAGAGATAAACTCTGAAATCCACTTCATAGTTTGCCAATGCCAACTCAATGTAATTAGCCTTGCACTGCCATTGCTACCATTCTTCAGCTGAGTAGCACCTTCAGGAAAGAGTGCGCTAGTACCTTAAAAAAGGTGGGAAAGGGCATCATGCAGCAATTTACTGACCGGAACCTCAAAGCTACTCATTATAGTTGGTTTTTGTTAAAGTAGATTAAAGTGATAACCAGCAAAAAGAATTTCAAAGAGGGAAGAAAGACATTCTTTGTCACAAGAGAAATCAACAAAGGCAACCAGGGGACGACTTCCCTTCGAATCTTGAAATATTCACCAACATTTGGAATACGTGTCTGTCATTGTCAACTTAATCTTCTATAAGATCATGAAGAAAAGATATATACTAAAGGCAAACAATTTATGAAAGGGGATTCATTTGTAGTTTACTTTGGGTTGACGTTTGCCATGAATTTAATTTATCAGCCGTTAACAGAAAATGTACCCGTAATATTTCATGGCATCAGCAACTACGAATCTTAGGCAAGTATAAGTTTTAAAGAGAATGTGTACGTAAATGTCAGACGTCTGCACCTTATTTGCAAAGGACAGGGGTTTCTTTGGGTTGATGTACCTTTTTCTGAGGTATAACATAGTTATGAGTAAGGAAATTATCAGAATTCACCATCGCAAGATGCAAACCGTCCAACGATTAACACTAGATTTGAAGCATTTACAATTAGGTTATGGTCCCATTGCTTTAGCTACTCTATCACAGGAGTACTACGGTGAAATAATTCAATGAGTAGTAAAGTTTGGCTGAGTCAAAAAACCTTCCTAAGTATGGTATAGTCAACGAAAAACCTATGGTGAATATTCTGGCCTAAAAGTCTGAGAAGTCAGTAACACTTCTTTGTCGTACACTTGCTGTGATGACCTGCATTTTCAGCGAAGGTAAACACTGCACTTTGCGTTCTCTACTAAAGATGTTAAGCCATAGGTAGGGAAAAGCTTGCAACTGATGTGCAGAAGAAGGCTAAAAGGGTCAGATTAGAAAATTGGAAGACCCTGCTTAATTTAGTTTAGGGCTCTAAAATAACCGTTTTCTAATGTAAGAAGGGGGAAGAAATACGGAAAGATCAGGGAAGAAATACGAGGCTGTAAAATAGGCCATTATTTGTTTTCCTTCGAAAGCTTATTTCTTACTTTTCATACCCATGCAATAAAAATAAATAAACATTTAGGATATTGTTAAAAAAATATAATAAAATCTAGTTGGCTGATCATGGTAGGACCCACAAAAATCCGCTAGTCAGGAGTGACAAAGATTTAACATGGGAATTTGTATAGGAATCTGAACTTATTTTCTTACATTTGTAAGACGAACTTTGCTCTGTTATGTCCAAATGATGAAATCCAATTTCAGCCATTCTTTTTACAGGAACGTTGGTTTGGTCCGCACTGGCGACAATCTTACTTGCGCTTGCACTAAAACACCTCAAAAAATTCTCTGAGCAATCTATACACCAGCTGTCACAGGAAGTCACTGCACACCATCTTCGATCCCAGGTAGAGCGTATCAACAGTAAGCCATGTTACTATTTGAAGGTGTACTCAAAGACTACCGTAGCACGCTTTGTATTCCGAAGGTGGCCACTTTTGCGGCTGAAGTACACCCCACTCGCCAACGCAAAACAGATAAACACTTCTGTAGTTGCAAAACAACCATACTGGTATTTTAAAGTATATTTAGGAAAACTTGATTGACAAAATTGGCAATGCCATCTCCAAACAATGGAAAGAAACGGATGAAAGAGAGGATGCATCAGATCTGCAGCATAAGAATTCCAGAAGAGAAATCAGCACATTGAAAGAGACTCAAGTGTAAAAGCTGAAGAAAAAATAGGAATGTCAAAAAGAAACCATTTAATGAGATCTTAAAGAGACTTGACAAACGCGCTATGTGAATTTTGGTCCATTATTGAAAACAGGCAATGTCATCTCCAAACAATGGAAAGAAACGGATGAAAGAGAGGATGCATCAGATACGTTACTGCACAGCTGCAAATTCTCTGGTACCTAAACATTGTTCAACAATCCATTGTGATTTTGTTAGGCTATTTCGATGCATAATTACTATCGTTAGTAATTCCATGCCGTTTTAATTTGAACAGAGTAATCGAATATGTAGCTCTAACCGGTCGCGAATAAAGGTAAAGAAGACAATATTTCCAATACAAACTTCCCGATTTTGGTACATACTATTGCAATACATTTTAAGCTATATATTAAAGCAACAAATCATTTATTCGCATATACATTATGTAAATGATGTAAATTTCTTGATAATTTTTTCCCCATTTTTACGAGGTTGCTTAACCTTACCCAGTCTAAAGTTGGGAAAGTAGGACCCGCGGCTCTATATCTTTTCCATCGTTTGGAAACTTTCTGACTTTTCTCAAATTTATTTAAAAGTATTATGAGGAAACCTCTGAAAACAGTTCTTATGATGGAGTCATAAACACCCTCTATGAAGATTACACATAAACAACAGAAAGTATCAACTGACAAAACACTTGCACTAAACCGAGGTTTTTTGCACAAATCATGGAAATCGAATTAAAAAAATATATCTTTGCACTCAGTCTATTTTTGTTATCTTTTAAAGTTAAAAGAATGTGCAAAAATTAAATTTTATTAGTCAACGTTGTTCAGGCAACGCATTGTTGATTTTAGTATTGATCTATCCGGAAGCCTACTAGCCCCGGCAATTTCTAAAAAGCCCAGTCCGGATAGGGCGAAGAAACTAGAATGTCGTGTTTAATGAATTTCGTGAGAAACATAAGTATGCATTTTGTTAATGTAGTTACTGATTTACGGACCTAATCTCTTGATTAGTGATTGATTACATATGTGAAAAGCTCGTCTAAAATATAGTGAAACAGAAACGTGAGTGTAGATCAACTGGAAGCACTCTTCGTTTTCAGTAGTCAGGAAAATTATTTATCGAATAATTTATCAGTTATACCTTATGATCACAGTAATTCAATTACAATTAATATATCAATTATTGAAAGGTAATAGCTAGCTCATGCGTGACTTAATTATGAACCATGCTGCCTTCCCAACCATGCTACCTGACTGACTAAATAGACTGTGTGCTCTAATTAGTACAAGGTACCAATTTCCTTGCAGTCGCACTATATTTGCTATTTATGTATCTACTAAATATGCCATACATATCATAATATCTTTAAATATTTAGTATCATCAGATAGTAAAAAACAGTTAATATATCATACGTCATTTTTATTTACATATGGTTACAACTTCATATCCTTCATATTGCTGTTATAGTAAGCAAAAAGCGGACTATAGAATACTATGAGTTCAGTTACAATTCAAATATAAGTAACTCTCACTTGACTTCATAAATACAAGTGTAATAGCACGTGGAGCCTTAACGTAACTTGGGGGTTAGCGGATATAAAAGGTGGACCAGAAGAGGAGCAGCTACTACTGCCAGATGATAAACTAAAAAATGTGTCGTCATGTAATTGCAAATCGACTTATATCATCGAGTTATAGCATCGACAACGGGTTACGTCTTTTATCCACGTAAATATTAAAGAAGTCTAAATAATTAATACATGAATAATACAAATATTGATGGCGTTTGACTTCTTTGCAAATAAAGTTTGATGATGACCAATATTTGAAGTAATGTTAGATGTATATAAAACACATATATATATGCATATAAAACATATATTTATATATATATATATATGAATATATATAAATGCGAATGTCATTTCTTAAATGTACTAATATTTTATCTAAATGTATCAGGCACGTATAACAGTTTTAAATGAAGTTTAGAACAAGCCTGGGTTTTTATCTTTATTTATCTAAGATTTGTTTATCGCAATCATACAAATGTAAGAGACCAAAAGCAATGCTTTTCAATCAAAGTACTCCACATTCTGGAATAGAGAGAGCTTGTGAATATTCAAGTAGGTCAGATAATTTCGTAACATACAATAAACTGGCCTCGAATAAAGCTAACATTTAATGATGAAATCATCATTTCAATTACTCAAGAAACTGTTAAGTATAAACCAGTCATAAAGTTGGGTTAACTGTAAATTATCTTTTAAAGAATGGGACTTTCTCTTTGTATAGAGGATGCGGTTACAAAAGCCTCCCAAAATTAGAAAGCAAGGGTTGAACTAAGAATGATATAGATAGAAAATGTTTGATAAACTTAAGTGAGGTAGGGATGACGTCTATTTCAAGTTCAGAAATATATTTGGCTGCTCCTGCAGCAGAGAATACCTCTCCCTCCCACATGAACGTTAATGGTATTCGGAAACATGAAATATAGTATTAAGAAAATGATAACTGCTCATTTACCATGGATACACATGATGAATGAGGTTCTTAATTTCAGAGCTTTAGCGGAAGGTAGTAGCAAAAATGGTGTAGTTTTGAATAGCAGGCGTATTATTAAATAAAGTACCTGATTCATTTTCTTCTAAATTCAATTTTGAGAAGATAAAACACTTTTGTAGCGTCTAAGTAGATAGTGACAGATAGCCTCCGAATGTAAACTTTGAGATTCAGGGACGTAGGAAGCATCTTAAACTTGGGGAGGGGGGAGGGGGGCAAAACAGTCAAAGGGCACTTATTCACTTACAGAACACTTTAATACCAGTTGGATTTAAGAGTGAATAAAATGATCCACAGCAAATAATAGTATGAAGTACCAATGCCTGATAATTTTAAATTTGGAAATGACCAAAACAACATAATTGAAAAAACTAAAAGAGGCACTATTCTGACCAAAAGGGGCACTTTTTGTTTCATGCAAAATCTTGACAGGAACGTGCCCCCAATGCCCCCGGTTCCTACGTCCTTGTTGAGATTTGAATTTTTTTATAGTACGTTCGTAACTGCAGTGTACATTCGTATTTCTAGATGGCCTATTCCCAGTTCTTGTCTTACTTTACGGTCCTGAACCATCAATTGTTGTATTGTGGAAGGACTGTTCTACTTCTCTCCTTCGTAAAACACTTACCAGCCTTTCTAAATAGGACGGACGCGACTGCCGCTTTGTCCTTTCATGTAAGCTAATTAAACTATCCATACTTTTGATACGTTTGTTATTAATTTTATCTGAACGTAATACATTTTTTTTATATTTGACTGAATTACTGAGTACCTTTGCACGTGCTTTTATAGCTTTGTTATTTTGACTTGACAACAGAAATGATTTAGTAGGTAACTGATTATTTACATGTCGGTAGTCATCATATGCGGAGCTATTTACGGCATGTTTCATCACACTATTTGTTGACTGGTCTCCCATTAGAAAATGAATCTGGTGTTTAGTCGTCTTGGTATTCCTATCCAAATTTGTATGTCGTCTCTCTGCTGGCATTCCAACATGAGTTTTGCTCTTAGTGTTGCTCTCAACAGAGTCTTTCTTATTAGCATTACCTTCCAAGATATGTGGTAGGTATGCTTTGCGCGCTGCGTCAACTTGTTCTCTTGATGAGTCTTCCCTACTTTTGATGTTTCCATAGTCCCCATCATTGTCATCATTAAGCCTATCTCGGGACCCAGCCTCTCGGTTATAGTAGCGATGAATATCGTCTGCCTCAAAATGACTTCCTGCAGGTAAATCCCTCTCACCTTTGTTGTCAGGACTGTTATGATAATCATCCATTCCATTGCTGTCCTCACGATCGCGTCCTCGGTGAAATTCACGCAGATTCTCACGGTTTTTTCGTCTGTACTTGGGCACGTCTTGATCTGCATCTCCTAGTATATCAATTACTAACCCATTCACATTGTCCTCCTCCCCATCGTCATCCCCATCATCTCCATCCCTGTATGATTCATTTGCCTCCTTATCACTATGAGACAATCGGTTTCTAATCCTTCTAATATCTTCTCTTACTCGTGCCTCCTCCAAATCACTGCCTCTATTATCATCTGCCCTGTAATTATCATTGCCATACATGTTCAAAGTGCTTGTCCCATGAGTGTTTGCACTCCTGGTATCTGAATTTTCATCCCCATTGACATCTGCTTTAATACGTCGTTCACCATGAGATCCTTCGTTTGAAGTAGTTTTAGTTTCACTTGTTCCTTTCCCTTCGTTCGCTCCGTTTTCTTTTGTAGGACTTTCCTCTTTAACGATGATAATACTTGGTAAACGATAATGATGATGCCGCCGATGGTGCTTGCGTTTATGTTGTGGATTACGGACTCCTTCTTTTAAAGCACTGGGAGATTGAACAGCTGCAGATCCCGATCCCATGTCAACTGGATATACTTTTTCTGTCAGACAGAAAGAATTCAATTTTTTTAAGTAATCTCATATATGGAGTCGTTCATTCCTCACCCACTAAATAGGCTGCAGCATGAACAATAAAATAAAGCTTCACCTAGAAACAACGACTATAATAAGCATAGAAGAAGTTACAAATGGAGTAGTAACATTTGCTTCAAGTTGCGAATCGTTGCATAGAGCAAGTTCTTTACTACTTTGAGACATCGAAACTGTTCATGACGTCATGAAACCTCCCTCTTTTTTGCGCAGTTCCCGTTCCTGGATCTCTCTAAATTGATATCGCATTATGTACTATGCATTCTCGAGGGGTGTTAAAGTTTGAGTTCAGTTTAGGGAAAGATCAATGGCAATTGAAGACTTCATTAATCTATTGGCTGCCATCAATAGGGTAAAAATGTAGCAAAGAAATATAGGTGACAATAATCAAGTATATTAAGGTAACAGGAGGATTAACTTGGGATACAATAACGACATGTCAGAAAGAAATCTACACTGCCATTGTGACAGTTGTCTGCAAATATTATCCCATCGACAATAAGCCCGCACTTTGGCCTAACAACCCACACTTTTGAATAAGCAAAACGTTCCACGTGCTTTACGCCTCCAACTAGCCGTTTACTCTTCAAAAAACCTCTTATTAATTACTTGGTAGGTACCAAAATCCAAGCAATAGATAAAAAATATCAGTAGGTCCTAATCATGAGGCCAGCTCGATGTTATCATGCTGTGTTTTTTATTGGTTATTGGATAAGTGGCTAATTTGTGTGTTATAAATCCTGGCAGAAAAATCCCCTTTGCTCACTACCAATTAACATTAATTTTTCGATGAAAAAGTAATGAATACAGGAAGTGAAAACTGTTATAGGAAAAGGCACTCTCTTCGCTCCATACAGACTCCAAATAGCATTCTTGTAGAATTCTAAGAGTCCGTTTTTCTTGTCCCCAAAGCGGCGGCTTCTTGGACAGAGGCAGGGGTACAACAATAACTTTGTGTAACTACCGTTATCCTACTAGAATAGCTGTTGTGTACCTAAAGATTAACACTACAAAGAAAAGCGGACGAGGTGGAATGCGTTTGATTTACAAAGTTTCTGTAAATTTCTGGAGTAAGAAGGAAAATACAGCATTGTCTAATAATTTGGAAACACAGACAAATGCAGTTTATATGGTCATGAAATGAGATAATTTACATTGCAATGAACGTTTCCACAATATCTGCAGATAGAATAACCGGCATATTCAACAGTTGATGCATGTATAAAAAAGAAAGGAAACAGTGATAGCAGTTGATGTCTCGCATATTTCTAGAATTGTAGAAGTTGTGATTAATTGAAAATTTACAATAAATTATTCAATCGATATGAGACATGAATTAATAAATTGTCATCAACCTATTGCAATGTATCTTTTGACAACTCCATTTTTGACATTCCCTCTTGAAGATCTTCTTGTGTCACTATTTTTAAGTCCAGATAAGATGTCAAAGTTGTGTTCATCAAAGCAGGCCAGCTCTCAGGAGTGAAAACCAAAAACAGAGTCTATTTTCTTATGGGATAGACTGTTTTAGCATGCAATTTGCTAAGAGATTTTTAATCAGTCACCGATCTGTAAATAATGCTTAACAAAACTGTACTTCTCTTTCATACCAATGATATAGTGTTGTGTCAGACAGTTAAGATCATCACCGTTTGGACGTTTGCCCATAAAATGATGTTATTTGAGCTTAAAATACGACGTAATAGTAAGCAAAGATGATAAGAGAGCCATTTCAGAATAACTCAAAACCTCTCCCTTGCGTTCTAGATTGCACCTTCATGAGTGCCAAGAAGAAATGGTAGAACAAGCCATTTTTGATGGGCAAGTTTACAGTACAACAGAGCTAATCAACAACAACAGTATGGTATTAAGTATACATATTTTGAATAGTCCAATCGCCTAGCGTCCCTAATCAGCAACAGTGACAGAGGTATCCTCCATAAAACCGTTCGGAAATAACGTTCTTCTTCAATATAGGTTTTAGTTCTAAACACCTTGAGAAGCAAACCTTTAAATTTTAAACGTGGGGTTAATAGCTCAGTCTAATCTCATTATGTCTCGACATATACTTTCTTGTAATGCATGATCTGATCTTAAATAGCTGGTTGGTGGTACAAAACTATAAAACTGAACGAAATAGCGAAAACATATTAATACTGAAAAGCTTTTTTCGTCTGAAAAATGTTACAAAAATTCCAATAACACAGGAAAATTTTTTAGAAACTATGATTATCAAATAAAATTATCCAAAATTTACCCGATGGCTTAGTATTCATTTAGCAATTGATTTCCTACTTTTTTTTCTTCGAACATATAATACTACGTACTACGAGTACGAAGTTACGCGAAATTATACTTGTAAACTTTTAAAGAACTTATAGAGCATTTAGTAGATTTAGAAAAGCTATAAAGGATTTTATCGATGTAGAATCAAAAACAATCCAAAGTGTCTTGATGTGAAAGAACTGCTATTATCTTAGGAGTTACTTACTTGTGAAGTCGTCTATGTCTCCTTCTGGAGGCCGCTGTAGTTCAATACTTGCAATAGTTGAACCAGCATCGGTATCTGCATCTTCATACTTCGGCGGTGAAATATGTTCTCCAACTGCCTCTTCAGCCTTTCTTTCATTCAAACCAGGGCCAAAACGATGGAAAAAAGAGATAGGAGCTTTCCGTCGTCTTCCTTCCTCTATCCAGGATGGATTTTCTCGGACTCCTAGCGTCTCCGGAACGGTACGCGCTGATCCACCATGTGTAGTGGAGGGACTGTCATACCACTCTTTGCCCCCATCTCCGTCATGAATTGCAAAATATCGGTTATGGTAGCTATTTTTATCTACGTGGGGTTCAAAGAATTCCCTTGTTCCTCCACCCCCTGTATATTCATCATCTTCGTGTTGCGCACGACTAAGAGAGGGCGTGT
Organism: Carybdea cf. marsupialis auct. non (Linnaeus, 1758); assembly: GCA_010016065.2. Lineage (NCBI taxonomy): Eukaryota > Metazoa > Cnidaria > Cubozoa > Carybdeida > Carybdeidae > Carybdea > Carybdea cf. marsupialis auct. non (Linnaeus, 1758). The sequence continues at coordinate 6,024 of JAAAKL020006755.1, read as the reverse complement.
CTTCACCAGATCCTTCTGTTTTCTCATAGTTCAGTACCCTTGCGTCTGGTCTTCCCACTTCTTCCTGCTCTAAAGGCATGTGTCTAAGCATTGGATAGTAGTTTCGAACGTTCTGTTCGGTTCGATGAAAGTAATATACTGGCTTGACTACAGTGTGAGCGGGATGGAGAGTGACATCGAGTTCACCACCGGAGAAATCAAAGTTTGCTCCTTCGGGTGTCGCGTTGATCTTCATGCTTCCCATATGATGGGATATCTAATTTTGGAAAGCAAGATTATAAAATAATAAAATTATCCTGTAGCATTCTTTAGTTGTCAATCTGAAAAGATTAGCAGGCAAAATCAGAACTTTTATAGATATCAGATAATAATTGTTGTTCACATTATTTCAGTGGAACAGTAGATGACGATTTAGCTGACTGCCACGTACATGAAAATGGGCTGAATACTGTATTTATTTGAATAAGCAACCTGGCTTAAAATAGCACTCATTAGAGTAGCACCACAATTTGGAGCTAACTATTTGAAACATGGGCCATCAGCATATGTAACGTGGGCGCGGATGCCCTCGGATTTCCTAATGAGAAGTTGATTTGGGAATTTTCAAAAATGGTAGAATTTTATAACTAAAATCGTTCTCTCCAAAAGGAGGGAAATCTGCAAGTGTTCCCGGTTTTTGATAAGAGCATCTTTTGAAATAGCGCTCCCTTTAAATGATCATCTTACTAGAAGAGTCGATAATTAGATAAGCACCGGACACTAATTCAGATACGTGTGGCAGCTCTTTTAATCTTCAAATATACGGCAAAAACATTTGGCTTGCTTTGTTTCTCATGCACTTTGTAAATGGTACGATTCAACATTCTACCATGAGAAAATAACCAATTTAGTAGTCAAGTTGTAAAATTTTAAAAAATTGCCCAAAGTTCATGCTGTCAAATAGCCGTGACAAAAACAGCTATAGTATTCGAAACCGCACTATTAGTAACATTTCGGTTACAAAGCAGTTAACTAAACGTACAACAAATTTTCGGCACATGCATACTTACGCTACTTGGGAAGGATACCTGAGAAAAGTAGTTTTAACAATTTAGCAAAAGTATAAAATGTATAGGCGCTTCAACTAATGGAGAACGTGTGGCCAAGTTACCTAATAGCGTTTCCTATGGAGTTTCTTTATGGTTTTAGGTTATCCTACTGATAGTTTTGCATCTAGGCTGATAGAAAACCCTTTCCATGCTTGATGTAAACTACATGGGCTCGTATTTTGGTAAGTTTAAGCTTCTAAATGTTGAGCAATACTTATTATAAATACCATTTTACTGCCGTTCGTTTGATTAAGCGCAACACGTTCTCGTCGTCTAGATGGACCCTATTCGTCTAAGAGTTTTAAGATTGCAAACGAGATACAAATATGTTAAGAACATCTATCTTAGTTAGAACACGATGCGATAAAACTTGTTGCTATATTAAAGCTGGATATTATCATCAATGAATAAGAAAATAAATCACTTCCCAAATACACCAAAGATATGAGACTAGATACGATTTGGATCTTACCAGGAAACAAATAAACACCACAACATCTGCCTGCTTTATAATTTTATTTAGGAGCCGAAGACATCCTTCCCAATTGACTTACACCTCTATCCCTAACAAACTATCAAAGTCATTCCCCAACGGGTTTAATTCTAATCCTCCAAGCTAACACCTGGTGCAGGATTTGAGAAACTTTGGGGCGCAATAAAATATATTTCTATTGCGTCTAACTATTCAACTTTCAAACACTGCTGTAATTTTAATCCTAAACTTTAACACTTTAAAAAAATGTTAATGATTCGCCAGCACTTTTGTTAAAGTAAATTTAAAATTTAAAAATAAATAATTAAGTAAATTTCTGCTTAGTAAAGATGCATGAAAATAAAATAAAAAATTTACTTTAACATACTTTTATTTGACAGACAACTTATTGTATAGATATTGATTTGTCGGGGTATGAAGACGTTACGGACCACATATGAACAGCCGCTTGTCTACCCTGACTGTTCTAGCTAATAACGGGACACACAACACCTTTCACTGTTCTTTCATTGAACCTTTTCATAGTTATCAACACATTAAATTGTAGAAATGGCAGGGTGTTCAGGGGGGAGGCCAGCTAATCGATAATGGGGAGGAAAACTATTCCTTAAGTTACATTCAATATTTTGATATGCTTCACTATTTATTCTTGTATGGGAACACAGAACACTATTTGTGAGGGTACTAATGGACTACTCCGTCGAGGCTATTATTTATGTAACTAGCACTACAATTGTCATCGATGTCACTGCGCTAGGAGAAACATTTATATCGTGCTATTCAGGTAAACGTTTATACAGGGGTAGGTGAATGGAAGTCACAACAGGTTTTTTTATGTCAGAGTCTTGCTCTTCATTTCAATGTTAAAAATATCTTAATATCATAAATATATTTTACATATGTCAACATGGAAGAAATTTGATTCTCTATCCTATATGTTTTCTGAGGCGCAAGAGGAAACAATTATCCTCATTCATTTTTCATCGTCACAAGCAGAAATTAAAAAGTGCATGTATGTATCCTGCACGTTCAGTATCTCCATAGGAAAAGGGGAGAGTTGATTTGGAAAAAAGTCATTCATTACTTGTTCTTGATATGCAAATTGAGCAATGAGAGTATCATCAATGTCACACTACAGGAATAAATACGGTAACAAAGGACATAGGTTGTAAAGTTACTATCAACAATAGGAACTTCTTCACAGTTCCAAGGTACTTTCATATGCCATACTAACATACTCGCAATGTCTATTGTTCGTGTGCTTAGGACATGAGAACCTAGAACCTAGTCTTGTTTCCTTGATATATTTAATAATAGATTGTTAAACAAAAACGTTGTATAGTATCTATCAAACTGGACCTAATAAAGACAAAATAAACAAAAAAAATCCAGCAACAAGACAGTATGTACATATTTCAAAACGAAATTTACTCTGCAACTCAAACTTAAAACGTACAAGGATTGTAAAGATTAGAATGAACGTTCAGGATTTAAACCGTACCTTGTAGTCCGAGTGCTGAAAATTAAGGGAATGGCAGAGGTCAGACATTACAACAAGTATCCCTAATGAAGAGATAAGAGAGCATTTACTCGTATACATTCCCGCTGTGATTTAAACTCTTTCTGTATAAATATCGTATCTTTGAGCATTCATAATTTAACCTATCTTGGAATTTTTTGACCAATTCAAAGCGCTTTCTGCCATCAATCTGATAGAAATCGAACATGTAGACAAAACGGGTTTTCGATTCAAACTTGACGGTCTTTTGACCTTGGGCATGAATAGGCGTTAAAATACCTCGACAAACAAACAAACTGCGCCTAAAATTTATCGGAACGGGCTTTTGATATTGCAAAGAAAAGAACGGTTGGGAAGGTTATTGCTTCGTAAGTCGACATGACCAATTTGATGTTTTCCACGACTTATTAGGGACTTATCCTGTCATCTTCTGTGGGATAATCATGAATGCAGTAGCAATGACCATCTCTTCCAAAAAGTAAAAGAACTCTAAAGCGCATGCGTGTTTGAATTGCGAAAAACCATCAGAAATGAGTTTTTCGTACCAGTTTGTTATAATACGACAGTAAACTAGATGGTAAACTGGTGTAAAGACATTCAAGGTATCAAATGAAAGTGCCCCCATGCATTTTAGAATCTGTAGTGTGCGCCCTGCAGAAACTAGGATCTTTAATAAATGTCAATAATCAGTTATGCTATGTCATCAACAGACGCTATAAGTTGTGGCGTGACACCATTAAGAAAAGGAAAAGATCATTTTTCGAGATTGTGAAGTCAGATGGTATTTGTTACAAAGATGGATTTGCATCGAGGTTGTACATTACGTACCCCCAAACTATCTAAATTACCAATTTAAATGTGAAAAGATTATTTCTTAGCCATCAAATTTACGGGAACCACTGAGTAATCTAAAAGATGCTTAATAAGCATAGAACTAATAACTACTTGCTTGCTTTGGTTTTCTACTTTTATTTAATCAAGTCGTAGAAACCTGCCCATAATTAGTTGATGTATCTTTCTCAACGGCCCTCTCAATCTTTCCACTTATATTTAAGTACACATGTGCCGTTTTGATTTCATGTGCAGTTATGTTAGCAAACTGTGGTATTCCTTTGCTTTGAAAACTATGCATAACCTAAGTTATTTGCATATATCCCTAGAATATAAATCTGCCTAAGATGGCATTAAAATGGGGTTGTTCGTAGCTCCTCGATAACACACTAAGCAGATGAAAAGTTATTTTGTATTTTGTTATACATAATCTGTTTTGCTGTTTTATATTTTATATCGTATTGTCATAATTATTGAATACTGGTTTCTTAACCTTGATAGGCTGGAAAGTTTATACTAGTAATCTAGTAGTCTTTGTAACTGGCTTACGTTTGTTACGCTACAAATTATCGCCTATTGGAGATCTAGACTAAAGCAACGACTCCCAATGTTCAAGCAGCCATAAGGTATTCCACAATCTATTTTTTAAAACAAACCAACCCCACAACAAAAAACATTGTAATTGTCTTTTACAAACACGTTCTGACCAAGTACAATGATCCTACAGCAATTCATATGAAGTATCTACAATAGAGAGAGATTTTCATATATAATTGGAGAAAATACATGGGGTCGAGACAACGAATGACTACGATTATGGTTCGCAGAAAAGTAATGGACACCAGTAACACGCTTCCAATAAAATATTTGCCTTTGCAGTGTTCTGAAGGAAACATTAAAGTTTCTTTTCTTGTAAATAGAGAAGAGTTTCAGGTTGTGAAAGAAGATATTAACTGAAAACCGCAGTAATACTCCATATTTCATAAATGCTTTTATGATGATTAATGATAATTCCAGTTTCACGTTTAGCTCATTGAACCTTCAGCCAAATTGTAGTCTTATTGTTCAATAATATTGTGAAAATATGTATGCACAAAGTTTTAGTTCAATGTCAAAAACCTCTTGATAACAAGCATCATACTTCAGATGCTACAACTATGTATCAATAAATAATGTAATGTAAAGCCAGTTAAAAAACTGTACAACCTTGAAATAGGATGTATAGCAGAAATGTTAATTTTGCTTGTGTGCGCAAATGAACTTGGGCAATGCCATGACTCATGGAAGAAGATTTTTTGAGTTCGATATCTTTTTTTTATTTAAAAGTATAAATGATGCTGACAAGCTGTGTAAATAATGAAACAGAGGTTTTCAAAATTAAGCTATAGGAGGTTTGACACGAGGTTAAGTATTTTCCTTTTCCTTTTTTTTGTATTGTCATTTCAATTTTCAAAATTGGAGTCAGAAGAAGACGTTCTTTTTTGGAGTAATCACACCTAAACTTGGTAAGAAGAAGTTTCCAAACAATTTTTAGCTGGTGAGATTTAGAGGGAAAGGTAGTGTAACAAACTACCCAAGTTACCACCCCTTTAACAGATAAAGTGAACCCCTAACTATGTTCACAGCGACACTAGGAGGAAGGAGGAGAGGAAGACTTAGGATATCTTGGCTAAGGAATATTGGAAAATGGACATGTATGCCGCTGACCAAAGATACCAGAACCGCTCGTGATTGTCAAAAATAGAAGACCATGATTGATACTATCAAAGCGCACTTACTTCCATCTACGCTTGGCCACATAACATGATGATGATAATCAAATGAAAGGACGACTGAAATAACTGTGGATTAGTGGAAATTTAGTCACGTTTTAATAAGCGTGGATAAACAGGTGATAGTGGATATATTCAAAAGTTGAAGCTTTGGTTCATAATTATTGTATGTCGGTACAAGCTACATATGTTAGTTATATATATATATATACATATATATATATACATATATATATATATAAAAGTTAAATGAATACAGAAATGAGAAAAGCCAAGTCGCAATATACAGAAATCCAATCTGATGTTACTTTAACAAGCTTT
>JAAAKL020006754.1:0-17650 GCA_010016065.2 Carybdea cf. marsupialis auct. non (Linnaeus, 1758) | reverse complement strand
ATCAATTCAAAAGTAGATTTGCAGCTATTGACATCCGCCATATTCATTTCAGGGAAGTGTTCAAATGCTTTTAGGAGGGTAGTGTATAATGCAGAGTAAATGAAGACTTTGAATGGGTTTATGGAGCTGACATTTCTAGGGCTTTTCCCTGGGCTTTAAATACGAAGTAGTCGCTACGTAGTAACCCAACGACTTCTAAAAAGGGAAAGTTGCAATGTACGAAGAGGGTGGAAACGTGTTATAATTTCCTTAAAATGGGTGAAGATCATGATAAAATGCTATCATAATAAAACGCTTTTCGCTCCCAACTGCGTTTATTGAGATTGTACCAACACTTGATCTACTAGACTACTGTGTTTTCAACAAGTAGACGTAGTTCGCTGTTTCTTTCACATAGTCTCAAATTCACAGAAATACACTGGCAATATTTGGGCTCCAGAAAACTGGTATACGATCGTATTTAGTAAGTTGGAATAGTGTCTACGGCGAAGTAGTAGTAAACATTTAATCCTTATACTAAATTGATACTAGTCTCCATAAATCAAAACAAACATACTCTCGATCTCCTAGAGAGCTTGTGATAATAGCCATACCGCCAAATAGAATGCCCCTAAAGCCCTGGCTAACAGCGCAAAGCAGCTCAACGCAGGAAGTGAAGATTACTCGATATCAATGAAGTACTGTAGGATGCAGTAGGCCTACTTGTGGAGAAGATAATACAAATTGCACAAAGATTTCACTCAGAAATTAAGCGCCAGTCCCGAGGTTTGTATCTCATTTAATTTTCAGAAGCAAAAATCACAGTGTATATACAGAGACATTACAACATCAGGATTCTTCATTGCATAACAACACATCTACCTATCGCCTTGTAGAAATGAACAAACTACAAAATGTAAAAAGCAAATTCTTCTGGAAAATTGTAGATGGATAAAGATTCCTGTTGTTGTTAGGACTATTAGCCACTGCCGCGTCACTACGTAGCAATTCTTTCATTTCAAAAATCACCTTAATCATTGCATTACGAATGAAAACTGTAACTTGACTGCAAGTAGACAAAAGTAGAATCTAATTAAATCGAATTTTGATCATTCGAAAACACTTATCGCTTCCCTCGTGCCATTCGAAGTTTCCAAAGCCTCTGTATCAGAATGCTAAATTTTTGTTAACAGCCACTAAATGGCTCGCAAGGCATCAAATAACTCCAAAATTTCCAACCTCTCTTTTAAACATTCAAACACTTTGCACCTCATTAGATGACATCATAATAGATGTCATACATGGTAGAGTTTCTCGTTTCATACGATGATATGTTTCATGACTTGATAAACTAACTTCTAGCAAACGCATCATTTGTTACAGTACGTATCAAAATCAAGTGTGAGTAAACCTTCCCGTTGTAGAACACCGACAACATCGATGCTAAAAATTGGCATTACACCAATATGTCCTTTTGCTTGGATTTCAAGATTTAAATGCTCCTCAAGGAAATAGCTGTTTTACAGAATTCACTGAAAACGCCAAAAATTGGAGCAATTTCCTGCTGTCCAGATCACTTGATATAAACAGATTCTACCCCTAACAACCACTTACTTCCAGTCAAGGCGCAATCACATCATATCATCACAAAAGTTAGCACTTATTACAGAATGGCAGTTACAAGAAATGCCATTAAGTTGAACACTATAACCTTGTTCGAGGCTACCGACTCTATCAAAACAGATTCTAGTTAGTATAATCACGTGTCTTCATATAATCTGATGATAGAGAATATTCAAAGTCATCTGGATATTAGTGTCAGAAAAAGAACTATCGAAATCTGTACTCGAAAATGCGACGATGATACGAGTCAGCTATGTTGAAGCCCAAAATACCAGCAGATGATCGCTACAATAGTCAACTGCCTTGGTTTTCAACCTCATCTTAAAGACGAGGGGGTCTTCCTACAAAACAGTCCTAACGGATTTTAACGGATGACTGAAAATCAGCCTCATTATGGGAAAGAACCATTGAAATACGTCGTGGTAAAAAAGGGCACAACTTGAGGTCACACTCTCTCGTTGAGATTTTGTTCTTATACGAACTGTAACTGTTACTTAGACTGAGCTTCTAAAACACTGCTGACTAATAAATCGTACCAGCGATAGCTTTGTATCTCCCTGCACGTTACTAAAAGGTAACTGATCTGACAAGTACGACCTGCACTTTTCTTGACTTAGGTGGAACGTGCTATTACCAACTGAAAGACCACTGTCGAGGGGGGCTGTTTGCATAAAACCGAATGACCTCCTATACAATTAACTGCTTGAAACATTGCAATTCTATCCCACCTTAGTGACTACAGTACAGATTTCTATATGCTTAGCACAACGATCATCCTTCTTACGGGCTAGGGGAGAGTTTAGGATGCAGCCTACCCTACACATTCCATTTACGGTCCTGCAGTAGCAGAAGATAAAACTGCCGTGAAAATGAACGCATCTTCTAGGAAATACAGAAACACAGCGGCGAAAACCGATCCTTTAAGATGTCTCTTATGACTGCTTAGAAGATGCCTATTGATATTTGTAAATGGGTAAAAAACGCAACTCGACAATCACGGTCCAAAGAGAACGATAAAAAATGCCCAATAAAAATAAAGGAGATTAATTCCGTTTGTTTGTTAAATACTTTATACTAAGATGAAGCCAAGGATCACTTCTAGGCAAAGGTCCACGTGGTGTAATTCATCAAGGCACTTCCTGTCTTTCCGTCGTTCTTCGGCTCTTACACGTTACACGCTTCTAACCGAATTTACATTCAAGGATAAATCCACAAGCATACACATCAGCTACTTGGAGTCAGTATTTCCCAAGACAGGCTTCCGTAGTACACACGGTTTAGCTGGAATCCTTGTTAAATGTTTCCCGGGATTCTCTCGCGTGCAAGTATCTGGATAAGCCTTAGCATTCAGTGCTTGAAGTCACTGCTACCCCTAAAAATGACCAACTTGGCTGTCTGTAGAATGCGTGCATACCACAAGATCAAGGAGACGTACACTTAAGATTCTAATCACTTAAGTGTGAAATGTTGCCTCTTCCAAAACAAGAATGGTAGCTTGCAAGTTAGAGTGCTACACGTCAACCTATTACGTTCGTCTCTTTGATAATCACAACAAAAGAACTAGTGGGCAATCATTAGCATTCGACACAGACGACGCTAAAGCTTGGCTGGATATGTTTGCAATGAGCATTATCAACATACAGCTTTGAAATGACATGAGTGTACTAAAATTTGCGGGGTTTTCTTAAGCGTTGTACCTACAACCATTTCAACAAGACACCCTCAACCCAAAAGGTGGCAATTGATACTGCCTTTTGTTACTGGCCTTATCTCATGTCTCCTGATCTTCTTACACGCAGACTAAACTGTTTGATAAATCATGGTCTGTGGTAACAATAAAACTGCACTGTAAAAAGATCCTACTGTCACACGGATTGTTTAATAACAAAAATATCGATTCTGAAAGTAAATAGATACCAGAAAGTGTTGTATTTAACAAGAAGTACACGCTGGTTAATATGTCTGCCAAAAGGCTGTAGTTCGACATTGAACTTCCGAGTACTTCCTTCCGTTGAAGAACAACTCTTAAGCATATACTACAAAGCGGTCACAGAAGTGATCTCGGGCCCACAACCTGTTCTTGAGAACATTCTCGCTCAGTTGTAGACGGTGCAATCTACATCCGTTCAGGCGTTTTCAAAATCAATTGATCCACGAATATCGTCCCTCTCAGGTTCTATTATTCGAAGCTCTACATCATAAGTGCCAAGGGCCACAATCCGTATGGCTTTACTGATGGCGCATAAACTCTAAACCGCGCCCGGGTACGTTTCCGGTAAAAAATTCTACTCGAATGCTACTCCAAAATAGCTAAATCTTTACAATTGATGGCAGGTTCGACTGTGTAATCACCGATCTCATCATCACAAAATTATCAATGACTGCTAAATTATTCTTAAGAATCAACGTAGAAAAGAGTAGAAACGTGATCATGTATTCATACTCCATCTGTATACCCTTTTCTGCTTCCTTTCTTCACCTTCCCTCCACACATTTCTTTTCACTGACAAAGAAAAGAGTGAAATTAAGCGCTGTTCAACAGATTACAAAAGAAATACGAGCGAAAACAAAAAACAAATGACATAAAAACTCCCCCAAGAAAGCGTGTGCTTACGACAGGGCAAAAAGAACTAAGAATTTATGTGACATTCTGCATCCATCCTGAAAAAGCTACTAGGCCCTTCCTTCTTAACCGAAGTCTTTACACATGACGGTGCTAAATCATATTTTGCGTACAGTGTAGAAGCCGGGATATCGATTATCTTTTACTATTACTTAAAAACCGTTAGCCAGTAAGGAACATGACTCGCATTCCAAATCGGGCATCTGTGGATAGTATTTATCCTTAAAGTCAGATAAGACTTGCATACCGTGGATGAAACAACCATAAAATCTTGATCCGTCCCTTGCCCTTTAATGACGAAAAAGAGTAAAGTGTCTAATCTGATGCGCTTTTTCTGTGCAACTTAAGTATGAATAAATTACAACATGAACTTCATATGCAACTGAGAATTCCATCAACCGTAGAAAAACCCTCACTTTTTAGGCAACTAAAAGGGATCCTTTCCACATGCCGTCTTCTTACATCACAAGATTGGTATAACCCTACGTTACGCATAGCCAATTTTTGCTGGATCTGAAGAAATCTTTATCAAAGATAAGAACTGTGCAAATATTATTCCATTCTTCCATTTTGTTACTTGCCCTTAAATAACCTGAATAAGTGCAAGGTCTGATTATATCTGTAAAAACTAGCGTAAATTATTAACTTATTAATATCTTATCCCTTAAATGTTAATTACCTGAAAGACTGGAATAAATAAATTCCTGGCATGCTTCTGCCATTTCCAAGACTTTAGCAGGTACTTACATATCCTGACATCAGCCTCATTGACCTGTCTATAGCCACCTTAATATACCTAACCTAACCCGTAAATGTCCAAAATCACTTTAAATCCGACGTTCCGTGCCAGTGGTCAACCTATTATAAACAAAGGCATAGAAACGGGCATACCTTCACTAAGACCACTTCACTCACCTTTTAAGGGATGTACTACCGAAGCTCCTCAAACGGGCTTTCGATGTGGGGCGGCGTTTGCCCTGAGCTAGTAGACCCTTAAAGCAATCAGGACATAACAAATGTTAGTTACTTTACATATACTCCAGCTCTAGCAAACCCACGATGCGTAACCAGAAACCGCCAGTGGGGATACTTATATTATGCGAACAAGGTATAGGTGTAGTAGTAACGTGCGTTTAAATGTAGAGTCAATAAAATGCTTTAATGCATCGGTTCTTACACTAACTGCAAAATCAATTAACGGTGAAAGTGATATTTGTGTCTTACAAGCTGAGTTTATTCAACAAATTGCACACGTTTACCAAAATGAATTATCTGTACATATCAACTCATCGTTTGCGCACTCACATAACAGTCCCACGATGTAAAGTGTCAACTGTTACGGGTTCGAATCCGAAACAGACCCACCTGGACATCGTACATCCAATCTAATCCTGAAACGCGAAGCAATCTTCCATAGGTTTGCGATGCACTTTGATTCAATTTCTATCAGTCAATACTTGATCAAATGTTCCTTACATAAAATTCATATACTGGACATATGTACGCGTACACACGAATCTCTTGAAGTCGAAGATCTACAACCTTGCATCTTTGCGTAATACAAAGTAAGTGTAAGTCAACTAACAACGAACAGATGCAAAACGATACTTAATATCCGTACAACTACTGAAGACATTCTTCTTCTAATCCCTCATGTTTCCCCCCTGCTCTCCTCCTTCTGCTGATCAGCAAAATAAAGGCGACTGGTCTCTACTACTAACAAAATCAATCACTAAACAGAAAGCAAAATATTTACTGCCTGTATCACACATCACACGCACATCCTCTGAGCGAAAAACTCTGGGGTTTGCTCTTTTCTCTACAGTTTCCGCAATCCTCTTTCCATTGTTACGGTCGCCTAACCCACTCCTGCGCAAACAATCAAGATACGCTCGAAATACAGCTATCCATGTGATTATGCACTAAGGAAAACACGCACGTTTAAATATTAAAACGATCGACAAAGCCAAACTTTCCTTTGTAAACTCGATACTCGCATCCTCATCAACCACACACGTTCCCACATGAAAAACAGTTTCAAGATACTGTCCTCAACGTCTGACTATAGAAAACCATGCGTGAGTCTAATTCTATCATAAACTACCACCGCTCTTCTTTCAATCTCATAACAATGCTTAGCTTTTACCAAGCATTTACCTAGCATCGTGTAAGATAAAGCGCGGCAAATTTCGTCTTTCATCTACTTTCATTTAATACTGCTATTGCAAAATTAAGGAATCAAAATTATCTTCATTACTGATAAACTTAATACTCGTTCGAAATTCATAAGACCAGCTTGAAGCGGCAGCTACAGTAATGAGTGAGATGACACTGACGACAACAAGTACTCTAGTCACATCGTGTTTCCTTTTTATTCCACTGAAGACTCACCATATAACAAGTCCTAAAACTGCTCAAGGATAAGGGTTAAATGATGTATACTTGTGCGCACCGGGATTATCCGTTCCGAAGTCTGAAACATGGAGAGCCATTCACAGAAAACGGAGGGTGTCAACCCGTAAGCGACCTGTAAATTCGAATCTGTCTACATTGTGGTTGCATATAGTGCCTTATACCACAGCACAAACTCTCCATAAACTATTTTCAGTCTTGGTGAGCCGATTGCTTATTGCCAACTTCAAAGATGTATGTTTACAGTTACAGCAATGTATTCATTAGAGAAATCACTCGGGCAAAGATGCGCGGCTTACGTCATGTTACTTAAATTTGCAGTGTCTTCTTCGTTCACGTAACGATCTATGAAACTTGCGTCCAAGACATGACATCATCGTTGTTTCGGCAAATCTTCAGTGCTTATTCTCCCCATTAGCACACACGCTTCCTCGGCTAGTTGAGATTAAGATATGATTTCCCACAATTCTTTTCATACTCATACAATTAAAGTTGACGATGAATATATCTGCGTCTGGGTAATGCAAAGCAACCCGCGCTCACTTTCAATAATCTCATTAGGGCACCTGAAAACATCGCTCTCTACGCTTCACAGTTAAACCTTTCCCACGCATGCTTCCTGGGGACGCATATCCATTGACAGCATGGTTGTGATACTGTCAACCACTCCATTTAAAGATATGACAATCTCTTCCGATCATGCCACTGAAACCTTTGGCGAAGTCACACTGCTTTCTATACGCCTCCTTACTCGCATTTGTACACTGGTTTACAGGAGTGAAAGCTACGGTTAAGGTATGGCCATGCAGACCATCCAAACGGGAATGAGCACGTTACTAAATAGGGAGAAAAATTTGCTCTTTGAAAACTCAAATGCTCGTTTCACACCACGCCACTCAAGGCTTTTGCATGACGATCCTAGCTCTGCTAAATTCGTCAAACGATCATCATTCAGCATCATTTGATGATTTTCTCATCCTGGTTCATTTACGATCTCGTTCCACATTTTAGAGTCAACTCACTCATCTATCGCAGTTATGATACGGTCATGATATGCCCAAGCACGTCATCCAATGGTTAATCGTGCTCCCTTTGAACTATTATATAACAACGTCCTTCAAAACTTGTCTTGTTTTCTTCATGAACTCAATGCTCAATTCACACTCCGTTCGCCTAATCGCATATAAGAAAATATACCGTCACTCGGTTCATTAAAGAATCCTCTTCATTCTCAAGCATACGCTGAAAAAATCAATGATTCCTATTGACCTCTTCGTGACTTTCTCGCTAATGTTTACATTCCAAGCATTCATCTGACGATGACGTATCTCCATAGTCCGAAGGGGGCGTCGGCATCCTTCTCATCTTGAGAGAAGCATTATAACTCTTCCTGTCCAGTTTAGAGAGTTACTCCACTTTTGGACACATCATCCGACAGGCTTCTACTGTTTCCGTCCCCTCAATTTTTTAAGTATGGCATTGGTAGTACCGTCACTGTAGCGAAAAAGATTGTCAAGAATCCTCAGCGCTGGGATCAAACCCATGTGGGTGGCTTTCGACGTAACAATACACTTCACACTTCACATCATCCATTGAGCATTCATATTGCCATCAAACTCAAGCAAAGAACAAAGTCGCTTTTCAAGTTTGACCCTATTTCACGTAGGTTCGCTATTTCTTACAAAAATTTCGTGTCCACTTCAGACTCCGCAAATTTTAACAAAGTTTGAAAGTACAGTCAAAATGTATCTCACGCCAGTGAAAGAGACCGTAGACCAGACTTAAATCATAATTTAAAGTTTTGTTTCTCCACATTTACATTCCGAATTCTTGTCGATAGGTGTTAAAACATAGTTACCAAAGTCGTCAAAGGCAAACTGTGTTTCCCATTTAAATATCTTACTTTCACATTCGACATACCCATCGTTCCATTCCTCTTCCGTTTACTCAATACTCATTTCACGCCCTACAGACAAGTTACATAAGGTCAAGATCAAGTTAACACAAGGCCATTGCAACCCTCATCAATGAAAATATGTTTCTCATTAGTAATTACTGATAAACTGATGTATCCACTTCTTGTCTTTCCTCGCAACCTCTTTTTACTGGCTTTTCTCCGCTCGCAATCTTGGTATACCTCCTTTTAATTTTCTCTCCAGCTCAGAGGCAATCTCCATAACTTTCATTCTAAGAATTCAAACCAAAGATACTGCCATTCTCTTTCACACTCCGCTCTCTTTCCACTATGCTATTGATTTCTTCGGTATTTGCTTTCCTCTGTCTAACATTGATGCTGCTATCTGATGTAAGTCTATAAAACAGGTAGGAGCTAAACAAAACGGCTACATTCAGAATTGTCTTGCTGCCACTTTTATCTCATGCAAAAGAAATGGGGACATGACTCTAACACTGGGAATCTTCTTCTGTTCATAAGTAGCATCAGCTCATGTTCTAGTGCTATGGATGCCTATATGAAATTTAATGGTAAATTATGCAGTTATGACTGCATTGTCTTACCTGATGATAAGGTGTCTAACTCAGCCTTTGAAAAGAAAGGAAGATGAAGGCGGTTAAATGGCGTGAATCGTGAGAAAGGATAAACTACATTTATTTGTTTACCAATGAAATGATCAGAAGGATGCGGAAAGAACTCCGAGTCATATACAGAAACTGTTACATGGACGCAACACATGATGATGCTATAATTAAACACCGGCAAGACTACTAGCCGAATAGCACGTGATTCATTCAGTGTCTTGTGTACATAAGAATGATGCGTATAGCGTAGTCTCAAGATTGTTATTGCTGTTAGAATGTTGTTGGATTACCTCTTTGAGCAGTTTTGGCACCTTGCAAGGTATCACGAGAACCTTTCAATTGACAGGTTTATCACTTTCTGTTGCCAAACACGTTCACAAGGATGAATAAAGGATGAATTGCGGTTGACTGATGCATGCACGGATGATATTGTGTATCGCAATTTTGTAATTCGCTGCCAGCAATACTTACTTATCTAGCTCTTTCACAGATGAAAGAAATCACTGATTCGGTCGTTTTTCAACTATTTGGAGAATTGTGGCTTCGATTGTTTGATTATTATTCGAATAGCAAAACTCATCGCAGAGATAGTTCCAATTCAACAAAATGCTTAGCTATATTCTGAGTCTGAGAATCCCGTCTGCTCTTGCCAAATACGAGGTTTGTAAAAGAATGCCATTTCATCCCTCTTGCTTCCGTATTTACATTATAGGTAACAGGTGGTATCACATGGAATCTTAAACATCCGGAAAAATCAAGACTTGTTTCACTGTTGCAGTATTGACGTTTCGTCTTCGTACCAGAAACTAGCACGTACTCCTAATTTCCTTAATTTTCGTTACTGCCTTTCACGCCATGTGAACCTATCATGCCTACTGATGAAAAACGGGCACAACTGACGTTGCTAATATCTAATATTAACTTCGTTTTCAGAAGATGTTGAGTTCAGATCGCTTGAAATCATCTTTATCCTTGGTGAATCCAACAGTTTACCTGTCAAACCTTCTGATTGATAACCTGAAGCCGATCGAGTTGGTTAGTTGGTACAAAGTAAAACTCGAATTTCTGCCTAAACCATCACGATTTTGGAACGGAATGATCTAACTCTTGCACAGATGTGCAACACTGCACGGGTTCAAATGGTATTAGGAAGCATCAATATCACTGTTCGGATGCCGACGTACAACATCCGGAAAAGCAATATCTGTAGAAGACGGAATTGGTCCATCAAAAATGACATGGTGATATATAAACGACTACGTCCTTGGAGGCATGTTATTATCTCTATTGTCATCAGTTGGCCTAAAAAGTTACGGAAACTCTTTAACGCGTTACGTATCACATGCCACTGTGCATAAGATCGTGATCTATTACGATCCATTTATCACCTGATTTTTACTAATAAACATGTGTAAACGATAAATATGGTCATTTTCTTGGCGATCTACGCTACGGTACTTGAAGAACGCATCATTTCGAAACACGTGTCAAGAGGCTCGTTTCACTTCATTTGAGCTTTTAGTTCTATTGTCGGCAATATCTTTGACATTGAAGAGTGCTTGCTGCCAATGATACAAAATCACGATAAATTCATAAAACGTGATACGACACAACTGTGACTGCATCTGGATATCCAAACACATCAAAATGGTGTCACAACACGCCGAAGGAGTTACAAAAGATTTCCACTTGTCTCACCCTAAATCTGGCCTCATATTCGGATTGTTGCTTGCTCAATTCAAGAGCAAGGCGCAGGTGTTCGCTCTCCTCCAGGGGGTTCTTAGGTCTCATAGTTCCAGTCACCTGACGATTGAAATCAGAAAGAACCTGAGAGTTGGCATAGCAAATAAAACGCAGATGTAACTGTACGACGATATGCGATCGGTAGCACGGTGTGACACGTGGCACATGACACGTGACACAATAACATCAGGCTGCCATGTTCTATGTATACTCGGCTGCAGAACGCGCGTCTGGCGACATCTCTCGCGACTGAAAGTGGCTTTTTAGTCTGAACTCATGAGCTGCAACTAAAATATTATGAAAGAAAGAAGTGGCATCAGGGAAAGCAAGACTGATATGTAGAAAGAATGGTATACACTATACAAGGAGCAGTTATTATGATACGAAAATAATGTCGTGTGATATAAAGACAAGTTATCATTATACCAAGAAAATTTAACATGACATGAAAGGGAGTAGACACTGATGGCGTTTTCCAAAGACCATAAGATGTAACTCAACGCCGGCATTTTATGTAGGCAAGCTAGGAAAATTTACTGTGCTCAAAGGTTCATCCTTTACCATTGCTAACTACATTTCATGAAGATATGACACGCCAAAAGCCAGCTGTGGCAGTTCACCATATATTTTTCACATACACAACCAAGCATTGCTGTTGACTCTCTTGCAGCACTGCATCTAAGCGTCATCATGAGAAAAGACCACATAACAGACAGAACAAAAGGATGGTTTTATGGGTTGCCTTGGTAACAAAGCGAAATTCAAGATTATGTTTCTGTAATCAGTGTGGCTTCTTTTCAGGGCCAATTGGTCAGGTATGTTACACTGAGAGTTCATGTTATACAAATAATAAGAGAGGAACATTATAAATTGTACTTCAATCATACGAGCAACCTGAGCCAATCTAAGTGCCTAAAGAAAACAGAACAACACAGAAATAGAACTTGTCACAATGTCGACTAAGTCAACAAATTTCAACCCGAGTTCTCTTGGTCCGGCGAATGAAATACAATACCTCCTGAAAAAAGCACAAGATAGTGACGACTTTGTCAACATGAATGGCATATCATTGATCAACACCAAGTGCTCCTTCTAAGCAAACAAACTGTAAAGGACGATTGGCAAACGACAACTAACACATCGTAGATACAGCAGCAGATAATGTTTTCAGCTTTGTGCCCTTACGCCCAGCTAGTGACAAGCTTCACACCGCTGACCCGATATACTGCCTTGTACCGTCTTATCAAAGTGCCCTTAACCGAGCCAAAGATTGAAGTAATACGTCAAATGGTGGCAGCCTCTTTCCTCGTATTAAAAACATACATCTCACACCTTTAGCGGTCTGATGTAGCTACAACGATGACAAGTATCGGAGATATAGTCCCTTATTGATGACTTATGATGGCCACTTCTAGTACAAAAAGGGTGATAGACTAGAGACAAACACATGGAAGTCACGTTTCTTTAACGCCTTGTCGTAAGAATTCTTTTAATAATTCTCTGTAAGCAATATTGCGCCAACAGCGCCCGCTAAGTCCACGCATGTACGATCCTGGTTTCGGTTTTTGCACGATAACATCGAAACAGATATCACTGTTCTTATCTAAGCACCATTAGTAGGCTTATATATTAGTGCAGGCGGCCTAACGACGGTGTTTCCAAACATTTATGACTTGATACGATGCGTGCCAAATAGGTGCATGTTACAGGTAGCGGTGGGTGACAAGACTGACGTGTGTATATGTGCGTGAGAACGTGAGCGGTGCTCGATAATCGGTGCAAAACGTATTTACATCCTGAGCCCAGATAAACCTGTGAAGCATAAAACCATTAACATCTTCCTCATCTGCATCAGTAGCATAGAGATCGCCTCCATATCAACACTGCTGCCTCTGGTACTTGAGTACAGACACAGCAACAGATGGCAGGTGACCATTTACGATCAAATTAGGTTCCGACGCACGAATCCAAAATGTACACAAACGAGTGCATAGCTACGTAATATCTCCACAGATGATTAACTGCCCTGTGAAGGAACTGAATGTCTACCGTATAGTCTGCGTCTTGAATGCTTAGTTGCCATTCCTTGAACACAGAAAACGACAAAAGTGTAACACCAAGTCATTACTTAAATGTAAAACACCAACGGGCAATTCAAAACACGTCCAAAGTACCAAGACTACCACATTACTGCTAATAAACATTTCCCTTCTAATATCACAAAGAAACATCAATGAGTCCATCTGTTTATCAGATATGTCTCTTAGCGCGACAAAGCATCCCTTCATCGGAGAAAACAATGTTAAAAGCCCTTTACATTTAACCAGCCCGATTTTACACAACTACAAAATTGAAGAGCATTTATCATGATGCTGCAAGCTATAACTGCAACAAAGTTATTCTTACTGAACCTGGCTGAACAATGTGATGAAACCAAGAATTTGAACACACCTCCCTTACTACCAGACGGTAGTGAACCTCAAGTTGTTAAACAATGGCCTTTCTTCATTTGGCAGTCTCTTTCCATGTACATTTCCTCCATTTGTTTCCCCCTTTTTAAACGCCCTTTTGAATATAAGGTACGACTTGTTGTGTGAAAGGAGACCCTAATACTCTGTCAAAAACTAAGAATGTACATACATTTTTCACTGTATTCTTCCCAATTTTTCCGTCTTACATCTTTCGGTCTTCACGATTTCCTCCCTGTCATCACTTATTACTACCACTGAGTAACATACGTTTTATCAGCCCTCCAGTTGGATTGGCATTTAAAAAGACAAAACAACAACAACAACAACAACAACAAGAGGCGAAGACAAATAAATTCATCTACAAAACGGCACACCAAAGAAAAATAGATTTGTGTACCTCCTACACAGGCCCAGACAATTCCCCTCTGATTTCAAAAGAAGTGTTCACAAAGGTTCGTATATCGGTGACTTCCTTGTGTGTTAGTACCCTTCCCAAAGGGTCCACATCATATAGAACCTCTGGTCATGGGAATGCAGCAAAAGCGAACCTCTGCTTAAAACACAAACCTTGATCGCTAGTACTAGCCTATTATATTCGGAACTGCTCTCCTGCAGGTATAATACGGTATAAGGTCACAGATGCACAATCAATACACTCTTACCTGATTCGTCCCATTCAACACTTCCTCTGTTTCCATAGAGCGTGACCTGGGTCGAGAGGACACCCTTGACGGGGTCACAGAAACAACGAAATTACTACTACCATCGTGGCTATGAAAGAAAGAGAGAGCGAAGTGGAAAATGACCATATGCATGGAAATGATGCCAATGTGCTGCATTTTGTTTGGATGTCTGCAGTGCGTAATGTTCCCAGACGGTGTGAAACATAGTCATGTGCCGGAAAATCAAACACAAAGCAAAATCTTCTGGTTGTAAAATGGTTTATGATACGCGTCAGTATGCTGGTGTCATGTGAACCCGTGATTAAGTGATCAAGATGTACTTATGCTATGATATGGAACAACTACTACCCAAATATGTCAATCTTGTCGTCCCATACATCCGAAATCGGTACCCGAGTAACGAATACTGAAACAAGTAAACGTCAAATCCATGCATCTTTCACGTTGATCGCAACGTAGAATGCGTCAAGGGTGGTAGAAATTAAGCCTGTTCGAAGTAATCTGCTGAATCAACTACACAGTTGTCTCGTTTGCCCTTCATGTACACGTCAGAAACATATCAAGCTACTCGTTTGCGTTTTCTTCACATGGCCAATTATATATTCGGGGCTTAAAAATTAAAGAACTTTGCAAATTACGAGGAATGGTGGGAAGGGTTAGAGGGGTGGAGACTTTCGTAACAAAAAATACGTGTTGACGGAAGGAACGATCAGAATGCTGCAAAATGTCGAGGCGCCTAAGCAATAGTACGGAATCTTCAGTTCGAAACTTTCGAATCCACTCCCAACGTATGCAAATCAGAGTGATTTCACTGAGTAGATGTTTCTTTCACATACGAGCATCATACTTGACATAACTGAACTGTTTGCAAAGCGATCACAAGTTCACAATAACCTCAATGCTATTCTCGTCTATTCTCGACACAACATACACAAAGTAATTCGACCGTCGTATCCGAACAGATCCTGGCAATAACTATCTTTCTTTCCACATAAATTTTTGCTCAATCTGGCAATAGTAATCGGAGGGAAGGACTGGAATTAAAGTTGGAAGTAATAACTTACTACAAAATATAATGTGAGAAGAAATGGAGTACTAGAACACTAGGTGGCTGCCAAACGTAAAAGTCAAATGCTAAGACTGAACCTAAAAATGGGCATGCATAATTAGTGTTGTAAGCAAGCATAAGATACATGGCTGCTCAATAGTTAATATGGCGATATTTGTCATACGACAATACCCTCAACGTCATATTTTAACTATAGTTTATGATAATTACTAAAAGCAATTAGGATTGCTTCACGAGCTAAGAAACTGTTGATACTTCTGAACATGGGCTTACCCGTCCCTAGACTCCGATCCTGATGAGCTTGGAGACTGGTACGAGCTGTTTGGCCTGTTGTGAGATTGCTTGGGAACACCAACTGACATTTGCGATCCAGGACGACTTCCTGGTTGAACAGCTCCGGGTACTTTTCGGGCTCTCGGCCCCGCCGACATACTTCGGTAAATTTTTCCCGGACTGTTCTGATCATCGTTCTATAAAATGCAATAATAATATCCAATTAAACAGGCGAGGTTCCAACTACTCAGTGTAATACTTGACTTTACTCACAAAACGCCAAGAATACAATATACCCTGCACAATATGGCAAATTACCATCCTACCTATGTAAGCACAGCAGTAACCTACTACCTCTCAGGTCAAGAATCGTCACTAAGATTCCCAAGGTACCTAAGATTCGCGTGCCAGCTAATGGAAAACGATCCATTGGAAGACCTCAAAGGATTTATACAAATGTTAGTAGATAATACTGAACTGCATCTGGAGGACATTCCCAGACTAATGGAGGATCGCCGGGGTTGGCGGGAGCTTGTCAAGCGAGTTCGGAAAAAAAACACCTCGACCTGATGATGATTATTATTTAACCCTAATAGAGATGTTAAGGTCTGGAAGATTGCAATGACCCATAAGCTTCATCCAAACTCGTACTATCATTGAAGAATGTCAAGAGGATACGCTGAAACGTATGTTTTACCGGAACTCTGAATCAAACCCGACTTCTACAAGAAAGAGATGTAATTCAGGTTTCATCATTTAAATATTTCCTTCGAGGACCTTTCCCTTTTGTGAATAAAATCTTTGGGTCACATATAATGTTAGGTTTCGAAGCAGCTAACATTAGAGTCAAGACAATCAATTGCTGTATCATTTGCATGAGATGCCTATTGTCATGGTTAAAACTACCATCACGGCCAAGTTGAAATTCTTACTGGAGGCACTTGCCCTGTAAATACCAAACAAGTGCGGTCGTACTTATTCAGGTCTTGTCTGCACGCGGGGATTATTACGTTTAACTAGAACGTCGCACCTATTACTCTAATTAGCGTCCTAAATCCTATGGAAATTACAAGGCAAAGAAAATTAAGATTGGCCTGCATAGGTTAACACAAATGATGACAGTTGTTATTAGTGCATCGCATGAAATATATCCGGTATTACGTACTTACAGCAGCATGTGTGTTTTGAGAAGTCTGGTACGACTTGTCAACTACCACTTCAGAATCATTAACCGAGGCCACTGCCAGGCATTGGTACAAAACATGCTTGATGGCACCTATACGCGTATGTTGCGTGTGTACTGAGTCAACCTTGGAAAGATCATCCTTGAACGATTAAATTCTAGGGCAAAATCCTTGCCCTGTCTGAAAGCATTAATGAAGGGAGATGAAATGTGTCGGGAACGGCTTTCTTAGCAAATAAGAACTTGTAAGCAAAGGTCTTACTTGGCATCCCTGACATGGTAAAAGCAGGCGTTCCGAGATCTTCTCTTAACTACATCGATCACTGCCTCAAAGGCGATAAACTACCTATTGACAACCTACAGAATGTAATGCTAGACGGAAACATCCGGAAACGTAAAATTCATTCAGTCTGGGCAACTCCACGGATCCAAAAACGGAAGGTAAAGCTATGTACAGGCCACCAGTCAAACGTAACAAAGATTCTGCTGCCTATGGGAAAGTTTAATTAAATCACAAGCACTTGATACCAACCTTGGGCAAGTCTTTCAAAATTTGAAGCCCGTCACCAGGGCCCATATGTGAGACATGGTTAAAATTACTTGGCGTAGAGATTAACTTCGATTTCAAGTCGGCCTCTGCCGCCATCAGACTATCACGATTCTTAAACGAAAATCTTCGTTTAGTCTTCAGTCGCAAGATAGCGGCAATAGCCCTCTTTCCTTGTTTCGACTGCACGACCAGTTCATCTGCAAAGTAAAACACAGAAGAGAATACATATCAATTATGGGCATCGTACAAGGATGAAAGGGGAAGAGAAAAAACATGCTTAATCCAATATCTTGCATACTTAAATAGTGAAGTGTAGTTTACCTGCCAAATTATGCAGAGACGGAGAATATCGACCATTTACGCTGGGAGGCGACGCACGGGTGATTTTCTATTGTTGCATCCTGAAACACAGTTTCACACAGTTTCACACAGTAGTGGCATAGTGGTAGAGTGTCAGACTTACACTCCGAGGGTCGTGAGTTCGAACCGACCCTGAGCTTGCC